>JAPPVO010008146.1:0-28113 GCA_030407325.1 Camellia japonica | reverse complement strand
GGGTGCATTCTCGGCTTGAAATCTGTATGGTAGCCCCATAGGTTGAGATAGCTTATATGCGTCCAATTCTGGATACTGAACCAACCTAGTCTGTCACCCCGTTGGGAGAATAGGGGAAGTTGTAAATATGATCAGAAAAGCGGCATCCATGGCCACCCAAATCGGTTAAAAACAGCAGGTGCGCCTGTCTTTTTACACCACCCCTTCTCCTCTCGCGTGAGACGCGTTAGGTTGTTGATTTACCACGGTTAAAAACATCAGTGCGTCTGTTGTTTACACAATCATTCCCTCCTTTCGCGTGAGACGCGTTAGGTTGTTTTGCATGATTCATAAGTTTTTCAAAAATAACCGGGCTTCGCGAAGCGTGTAAGTCCAACTTTCAAACTGCATTATTTGAGCTATCATTTGCATTCCTGCCCACTGAACTACCGCTGGTTTGATTCCTTGCAAAGGGATACGTAGGCAACCTTCGGGTTTCAACCACATGCATGCAGTGCATTGTTTGTGTGATTGCCCAAGTCTTACGGCCTTGTCAAAAGGGTCGTCTTCGGGCTTTGACATTCACTAACGTCATGAAATGACTTCGAGCTCTGTCAAAGAGGGGCAACTGTAGACACCCCATTTTGCCTGACCCTAAGACTTGGGCGCTTTCTTTTGATTACTCGATGATGACAATTAAAATGTGTTTCTCGCAGAATTCTCATTAAAAGAAATGGAATTTGAACTTTAATCCCAACCTTCACCATTATGGCCAAATTATTTCAAAATATTGAATATTTCATTAATTTAGTATTTTTGTAATTTTCATAATTTATGTGTTTGTTCATATTTTTGGTGTATTTTATATAAAAGAAAATAATAAAACAAATTATATTATGTGTTTAAAATTATTATATTTTTTAGTATTTTATTATATAAATTGTATTAGTATATCATATGTTTAGTATTTTGGTATAAATTATATATTTTAGATATTTTATATATTATATTATAATATATTATATTATATATATATATTATAAAATAAAAAATAATAAAAAAACCTATGTCGGCACCGCCCGACATAGGCAACGCTATATATGCATTATATATATATTATTATATTTATATTATTATTATATATTATATTATATTATTATTATATTATATGTTTTGCCTATATAAGGCATTGAATCAGAGGAGAGAAGGGGGAGAGATTCTGAGGGAGTTTTAGAGAATTGAAGAAAAGGAATTCTGAGGAATTTTTGAGAGCATTCTGTGAGAGGCATTTTGAAAGAGAGAAATTCTGAAGGGGGGAGGCACAGAAGGGATAGGAGGATTAAGAGGGAGAAAGAATAAAATATTTTTCTTTAATATTTTTATTTCTATTTCATCACTACACCATTCAAAAAACAACCACTAAAGTTATAATTTCAAATTTTGGATTGAGAATGAGAAACACATTCCATAGACTTGAGAGTAATCAAAAAGAAAGTTTGTGACTCAGAAAATTCATTATTTCTCCAAAAGGTGAGTTTTCGCAAATTTTCATTTAATTTAAATGTGATATAATTTGTTTAAATACTTATTTACCTCGTTTTATATCGCTTTAATGGGATGGCTGCACCACTGCACCACCGCACCACCTACATATCTGTTGTAATTTCAATATTGTATATAAATTGTTGTAATTTATTTAAATAAATATCCGGCGGTGAATAGTAACCTCCGGCGGTGAATAGCACCTCCGGCGGTGAATAGTAACCCCGGCGGTGAATAGTACCTAATTTGTTTAAATACTTTATTTAGCTCGTTTTCAAATCGCTTATGTGGCTGCACCACTGCACCACCTACATATCTGCTGTAATTTAAATATTATATATAAATTGTTGTAATTTACTTTAAAAATATATCCCGGCGGTGAATAGTAACCTCCGGCGGTGAATAGCACCTCCGGCGGTGGTGAATAGTAACCCCGGCGGTGAATAGTACCTAATTTGTTTAAATACTTTATTTAGCTCGTTTTAATCGCTTTAATGGGATGGCTGCACCACTGCACCACCTACATATCTGCTGTAATTTAAATATTGTATATAAATTGTTGTAATTTCTTACTTTAAATAATATATCCCGGCGGTGAATAGTAACCTCCGGCGGTGAAAGTACCTCCGGCGGTGAATAGTAACCCGGCGGTGAATAGTACCTAATTTGTTTAAATACTTTATTTAGCTCGTTTTAATCGCTTTAATGGGATGGCTGCACCACTGCACCACCCTACATATCTGCTGTAATTTAAAATTGTATTATAAATTGTTGTAATTTCTTACTTTAAATAATATATCCCGCGGGTGAATAGTAACCCCGACGATGAATAGTACCTCCGGCGGTGAATAGTACCTCCGGCTATTTAATTTTGCTCGCTTTATTATATGCTAGTTAGGGGGCTGTTTAATTTATTTCAACGATTTATGTTGTAAATATCAAGTTTGTTTGTACTAACCAATTAATCAATTTCGCATAAACATACAGAACCAATATGATTAAGTGAATTCGGTCGGACGTTATACCGAATTTATTGTGTCAAGGCTTGCCTTACGTCAATTATTGTAATAAATTAGACAGCCCCCTTTATTTATTATTCATTCGGTTTTGTAATAATTATTTATTTGGACACTTGGACATTCGGACCCTCCTGCGTAAGGGCACAGTAGTTCATTCGACCCTCCTTCGTGAGGACAAATATGTAATAAGTTGTATGTCCTCCAACCCCCATTCTTTCTCCCTTTTATTTCACTGCTTATGATGGTTAGATTAAGGACATCATGTTTAATTTAGCATACTCATGTTTGCATCCACTTGTATTGCATGCATAAAAGTTCGGCTCATCATATTATTGCAAATGTCAAAGTCAAACTCTTTACTTGAATATGTGCGCTATTACATGCCTTGAATTGACTCACATGCCATGTTAGTAGCCGAGCTTAGTAATTGCATATTATATGTGTTGCATTAGTCATAATACATAGTTAGGATCATGCATTTTTCCCTAACTAGTTCTCTTTTTTGGCTCGGAGTACGAGGTGAGTTTTTATGATTTAGCATATTGCATAAGTGTGATTGCTGTGCATACTACCATGAGACTAATTGCTTAAATGATAAACTGTTTGAATGCCTGTGGATGAAGGCTATTCACTGACATTGGAATACTTTGATTAATGTATATATATGAGATCACTTTTTCAAGTGATACATATTCAAAACACTTTTTCAAAAACAAACATAAAATCAAACGTTCCAACTGTTCGTGAAATTAGTCTATATTTGTATGTTAGAGATAAAATAAGAGCATATATTGTACATAAAAACCACATCATGATTAGTAGAGGCCGATCTTTGATCGGGTGAGTGGGGTGTTCAATTATTGACCTTCCCCTCTCATACCTAAGTTCCCGAACCAAGACACTTTGGTAACGACGGACTAATGGCCTTTGGCACGAGTCATGGGTTCCTAAATTTCCCAAAATAAATATTTAGGTGGCGACTCTGAAATCTGGCAAAGCAGTCCATTTTTGGCATTTGATTCAAACATCGATTTTCCAAAAACAATTGCCGGATTTGGACTCTTTTTGTGTTTCCACTGTTTCACATTGCACTTTGTGAAATCAGATTCAGAACCAACACAAGTGGAGTCCGAACTGTAAGGGCTATTTCATTCTTCCGAAAGGGGGGCGCGAAAAGCCGAGCTACACGGGACTACTAGGACTATTTTCTACCCTCTTTTCTGGGCATCAGTTTTAGCTACTGGTGTCGGCATGTCCTACAATGGGAATGGTGGTTGTATCATGTTGTTTTGCATCATGAAGTGACAAGCGACTGTAGATTTGCCAACTTGTTTGCCATTCATTTCATCTCATCGTCTCTCCTCAGACATCTATCATTTCATACCTGGATGTCGCTTTCGTTGTAATACTCATCTCAGCCACCTTTCTTCGAGGCATTATGGTCTTTGTCAGTGTCTTTTTTCCCGAGGTTTGGTTCCTGTACCACTTCATTACGGTTTTTCTCCCCAACGTTAAGATCCGCATGTTTCTCACTGTCACTGTGGATGTCGTCCCCAATCTTTTCTTTCTACCTGTTGTTAGCCATCTATTCTTCTTAGATTTCCACAGACGGCACCAAATTGTGGGTGTTGATTTCCTACCACACAACCAAGAGGGGAACTCAGCTAGAGAGTATCGGCAGAATATAATGAACCAACTACCTGCCAACAAGAAGATGAGAATTTCGTGGTGGTTCGTCCACCTGGGGGTACTCCAACGATCAACTCAGTAAACAATATCTCTCACAGATAACAAATAGTGCTTAAACTCATAAGAAAGAACTTACCTCAGGCCCACGAGGGTGCCATGCTTTTATAACCAACAATGACCTGATCACCTAGAAGCCTTACTTCATTGGACTCAGGCTCAATGCTTATCCTAGAATCTCAGCTAGATAGGGATAAACTCCTTATCAGCCTTATCCTTATCCAGACTAAGGTCCTCCCCTGTTCTAGGACTCTTGTCCTTTATCCACTAATCTTGGATTCCAGTATCTCCGCAGATAACCTCAGCCCTGCCGAGATCATCTCAGCCAGTATGGCTTGGCCACGTGGTACCTCGACTGACACTTCGGTGTCACCTTAGCCACGTGTTTTTGTTCACAAAATACTTCCCCATATATATGTATATATAGTATGAAACAGTTGAAAATTAAGATGAAAAAGAAAAAAAAAAATAATATAAATAAGATAAAAAAAAAAAAAAAGAAAAAAAAAAGAAGAAATCGGAAAGAGGAAGAATAGGAATAAAGGAAAGAATAGAATATTGTGTTACTGTAGAAAATAAAGTTCTTGATTTAAATTTATGTAAAATTCTAGTTCATCTAATTAATTATTCACAATATGCATTTTGTTTTTTAGCCTAATACAATTATGATTTGATATAAATTATGGGATAAATTACACTTTGCACCCCTAAACTTTGTAACGAATTTCATTTTGGTCCCTACACATCAAATCATGGTAGTTAACCCTTGCACTTTTGGTCAAATCACACTCCGTCCTTACACATGAAATCGTTACAGCCTCTACACTTTGGTTTAAATCCCACTTTGGTCCTTACATATGAAATCATGACAATCAAAACCACTACACATTTGGTTAAATCTCACTTTTGTCCCTACACAAATGTCAATGTCTTCCTTCTGTTACTCTATTATTTGAAAATTTTACAGAATTTAGTCATGTGATAAGAACGTGATTACAAAACGAGTGTAAGAGAGAAAAATCATCTCTATTTTCCACCAAAACATACTTTTTCCTATGTAATGAGCATGTGAGAGTTGTATAATACAATATATATATATATATATATATATATATATATGCTCATATGGTGAAAATTGAGACAAAAATGTAAGAAATAGAGTTTTTGAAATCAAAAAAGGTTTAGTAGCACAGTAAGAAAAATAGATAGAAGAAGAATGTGTTATTATGGAAAACAGAGTTTCGCGATTCTTCTAATTTATACAAAACCCTAGTTCATCCTCTTAATCATTCACAATTTATGTTTTTGTTTTAGTTTATATACAATCATAATTTGATATAAATATTGGGATAAAGTATGTATTGGTGAAAATTTGAGATGATTTTTCTCTTTTACTCTCGTTTCACAGTCACATTCTTGTCACATTTTGTCACTTCCTTGGATTTTGTTAAAAAAATTAAACAATCGGGTAACAAAATGGGAAATTAACATTTACGTATGGACCAAATGAAATTTAACCAAAAGTGTAGGGGGTTGACTGTCACGATTTCATGTGTAGGAACCAAAAGAGGATTTGATCAGAAGTACGAGGAGTTGACTGTCATGATTTTATGTATAAGAGTCAAAGTGAGATTTGGTATAAAACGTAAGGGTGCAAAGTATAATTTATCCTAATTTTGAGAAAAAGTGTGTATTGGTTGTAAATATGATTTTCATCTCTTACTCTTATTTCGTAGTCACATTATTGTCACATAACTAAATTATGTTAAAAATTTAAACAATGGAGTAACAGAATGGAATATTAATACTTGTGTAAGGACCAGTGTGAGATTGACCAAAAAGTTCAAATGGTTGACTGTCATGATTCATGCGTAGGGATTAAAGTGAGATTTAACTAAAAGTGCAAATGATTAACTGTCACCAATTTCATGTGTACAGATCAAAATAGGATTTGATACAAAATATAGAAATGCAAAGTATAATTTACTAATCCGACTTAGTTTGATTGTACCAAAGTTCATTCTATTATGATTTAAGCATCTGATGTTTTGTAGAGTAATTTGATATAAATAGCTCTTTTTTATAAAAATATATATATATATATATATATATATATATTTTTAACATAGAATGATTGGTTCCCGTTGTACTTTCATTATTTCATACAAAACATGTATTTTTCTGACTTACTGTCTAATTTAAAAAATGTCTGTATCACATTGTTATAGATGAGTTTTTTTGTAATCATTTAATTTTAAAAATGCAATGGAAGGGAAACGGTTTTTTGTGCCAAATTTTCATAGGACCTTGCTACATCCCCCTAAAAACACTCTCTCTAATCTTCCTAATTTTCATATCAAGTAAAAAAAAAAAAAAAAAAACAAGGAAACACTGGATGCACCTCTGGGTATTTAAACCAGACTTTAGTCTCGGAAATCCCGAACCTTTTGCGTTCTAGGCATCGCCATTCGAACTCTAGTTTTCACCGTCGCAGTTGGTCTCCTAGGAACTCATTGCAATCACAGGCAGATGGCTATACTAGACCACCTAAAGTCGTTCGGGCACGACAAACACCAAAGGAATTGCACCTTTATAGGATTTAAGGTCTCCTAGACCGTTGAAGTCGTTCGGGCACGACAAACACCAAAGGAATTGCACCTTTATAGGATTTAAGGTCTCCTAGACCGAGAAGATCCAAACGCGTCTTACGCGAGAGGGGGATGTGAACTTGAGATAGGAGGATGTGAACTTGAAATCCAAACGCGTCTTACGCGAGAGGAGTATTTGAAATCCAAACGCGCGGTACGCGAGAGGAGTATTTGAAATCCAAACGCGCGGTACGCGAGAGGAGTATTTGAGATCCAAACGCGCGGTACGCGAGAGGAGTATTTGAGATCCAAACGCGCGGTACGCGAGAGGAGTATTTGAGATCCAAACGCGCGTACGAGAGAGAGGAGTATTTGAATCCAAACGCGCGGTACGCGAGAGGAGAATTTGATCCAAACGCGGTACGCGAGAGGAGTATTTGAATCCAAACGCGCGGTACGCGAGAGGAGTATTTGAGATCCAAACGCGCGGTACGAGAGAGGAGTATTTGAGATCCAAACGCGCGGTACGCGAGAGGAGTATTTGAAATCCAAACGCGCGGTACGCGAGAGGAGTATTTGAAATCCAAACGCGCGACGTCTCACGCGAGAGGAGTATTTGAGATCCAAACGCGTCTGTCATACGCGAGAGGAGGAATTTGCTTTCCAAACGCGTTTTAGGCGAGAGGAGGAATTTTGCTTTCCAAACACGTGTTAGGCGAGAGGAGGAATTTTGCTTTCCAAACGCGTGTTAGGCGAGAGGAGGAATTTTGCTTTCCAAACGCGTGTTAGGCGAGAGGAGGAATTTTGCTTTCCAAACGCGTGTTAGGCGAAAGGAGGAATTTTGCTTTCCAAACGCGTGTTAGGCGAAAGGAGGAATTTGCTTTCCAAACGCGTGTTAGGCGAGAGGAGGAATTTGCTTTCCAAACGCGTGTTAGGCGAGAGGAGGAATTTGCTTTCCAAACGCGTGTTAGGCGAGAGGAGGAATTTTGCTTTCCAAACGCGTGTTAGGCGAGAGGAGGATTTGCTTTCCAAACGCGTGTTAGGCGAGAGGAGGAAAATTTGCTTTCCAAACGCGTGTTAGGCGAGAGGAGGAATTTTGCTTTCCAAACGCGTGTTAGGCGAGAGGAGGAATTTTGCTTTCCAAACGCGTGTTAGGCGAGAGGAGGAATTTTGCTTTCCAAACGCGTGTTAGGCGAGAGGAGGAATTTTGCTTTCCAAACGCGTGTTAGGCGAGGAGGAATTTTGCTTTCCAAACGCGTGTTAGGCGAGAGGAGGAATTTGCTTTCCAAACGCGTGTTAGGCGAGAGGAGGAATTTGCTTTCCAAACGCGTGTTAGGCGAGAGGAGGAATTTTGCTTTCCAAACGCGTGTTAGGCGAGAGGAGGAATTTTGCTTTCCAAACGCGTGTTAGGCGAGAGGAGGAATTTGCTTTCCAAACGCGTGTTAGGCGAGAGGAGGAATTTTGCTTTCCAAACGCGTGTTAGGCGAGAGGAGGAATTTTGCTTTCCAAACGCGTGTTAGGCGAGAGGAGGAATTTTGCTTTCCAAACGCGTGTTAGGCGAGAGGAGGAATTTTGCTTTCCAAACGCGTGTTAGGCGAGAGGAGGAATTTTGCTTTCCAAACGCGTGTTAGGCGAGAGGAGGAATTTTGCTTTCCAAACGCGTGTTAGGCGAGAGGAGGAATTTGCTTTCCAAACGCGTGTTAGGCGAGAGGAGGAATTTTGCTTTCCAAACGCGTGTTAGGCGAGAGGAGGAATTTGCTTTCCAAACGCGTGTTAGGCGAGAGGAGGAATTTTGCTTTCCAAACGCGTGTTAGGCGAGAGGAGGAATTTTGCTTTCCAAACGCGTGTTAGGCGAGAGAGGAGAATTTGCTTTCCAAACGCGTGTTAGGCGAGAGGAGGAATTTTGCTTTCCAAACGCGTGTTAGGCGAGAGGAGGAATTTTGCTTTCCAAACGCGTGTTAGGCGAGAGGAGGAATTTTGCTTTCCAAACGCGTGTTAGGCGAGAGGAGGAATTTGCTTTCCAAACGCGTGTTAGGCGAGAGGAGGAATTTTGCTTTCCAAACGCGTGTTAGGCGAGAGGAGGAATTTGCTTTCCAAACGCGTGTTAGGCGAGAGGAGGAATTTGCTTTCCAAACGCGTGTTAGGCGAGAGGAGGAATTTGGCTTTCCAAACGCGTGTTAGGCGAGAGGAGGAATTTTGCTTTCCAAACGCGTGTTAGGCGAGAGGAGGAATTTTGCTTTCCAAACGCGTGTTAGGCGAGAGGAGGAATTTTGCTTTCCAAACGCGTGTTAGGCGAGAGGAGGAATTTTGCTTTCCAAACGCGTGTTAGGCGAGAGGAGGAATTTGCTTTCCAAACGCGTGTTAGGCGAGAGGAGGGATTTGCTTTCCAAACGCGTGTTAGGCGAGAGGAGGAATTTGCTTTCCAAACGCGTGTTAAGCGAGAGGAGGGATTTGCTTTCCAAACGCGTGTTAAGCGAGAGGAGGGGGGGTGGTGTAAACAGACAGGTGCACCTGTTGTTTCTAACCGATTTGCAATCCAAACGCGTCTTATGCAAGAGGAAAGGGAGAAGGTGGTAAACATCAAATCTAGCATCATTCACATGAAAGGAGCGAAGGTAAATTCGAAGTCCAAACGCGTCTTACGCGAATAGAAGAAGGTATGGTAGAATGATTTCTTGCTGACAAGGGGTAACCTTCACAGATGCCCCTTTTCTTCCTGATCATATTCACAACTTTCCCTATTCTCCAACGGGGTGACAGACTAGGTTGGTTCAGTATCCAGAATTGAGACGCATATAAGCTATCTCAACCTATGGGGCTACCATACAGATTTCAAGCCGAGAATGCACCCCTGGATGCACCTCTGGGTATTTAAACCAGACTTTAGTCTCGGAAATCCCGAACCTTTTGCGTTCTAGGCATCGCCATTCGAACTCTAGTTTCCACCGTCGCAGTTGGTCTCCTAGGAACTCATTGCAAACATAGGCAGGATAATACACAGATATTTACATGCACACAGATATTTACTTCAATAAAATAAGTTTCATTTTTTTGCACATCAATGCGTGACTGACATATCACTTTGAGTTTGAAAACAATTTTGTTTGATTGAATTTGAGAGTGATTAAATTTTGAATTCTGAATTGAACATTGATTCTATACTGATTTGAATCAAAGAATGACTTAACGAAAGAAGAACGAAGCAAAACGTTCCAAACACACTTATATACACTGACTAGTATAAATACACCGACTGGTATAAATATACTGACTGGTATGAAAGGAACACCCTTATATACACTGACTGGTATGAATACCCTGATTGGTATGAATACACTGACTGGTATGAATACCCTGATTGGTATGAATACCTTGACTGGTATGAATACACTGATTGGTATGAATACACATTTATATACACTGACTAGTTGACTCGAGCGGTGGAGAAGACAGAATCATTAACTTGACTATGCCCCTAGTTCATTGCCTTGACCCTTTTTTTTTTTTTTTTTTTTTTTTTTGTCTCTTGATTTTTTTGATCAACATGAGAGTTAAATTAGCATACTTATTCCATTTTCTGTTTCAAATCACGTAAGCTAAGCTGTGAGCACTGAAAATTTTCCCTTTTCAAATCCAAAGAATGGTCCAAGTTTTGCAAAATGGAACAATTTTCGAGAAAAATTAGTCAGCTTCATTCAAATTAATCAAAACCTATTTTCGCAACTGGCCACTACTCAACTAACATGGAATCAACCATTGGGGTGCATAGTCCTAAACCAGATAATCAAAGGGGATAACCGGACCGAGCCGAATGAAGCCAGGTAAAGCTGGACCGAACCGAACCGTCGAACCGAACCGAACCAAGTTGACTCGAACCAACTGAACTGAACAGAATGAAAATACACCAATCAAACACGGGTAGGACAACCAAGTCGACTAAAGATATACCAATCAAACATGGACGAAATGAATAAGTTGAAAAATTATTGGGGCCGAACTTCAAGATGAAGCTACCTACGTATCCTTAAGATAGGAATCAGGCCATCGTAGTTCCGGCCAAAGTTCACTCGGGTATTGACACTCTCTTTTTATTTCATCATCATTTCATTTTTTTTTTATTTTTTTCTTGTTTTTTTCTATATATATTTTTCTTTTTTTTTTTTTTTTTTTTTTTTGACTTTTGCTTGGGTCGCCCTTTTGGGTTTTCAGCCCAGCGAGCCTCTCAAGGGTTACTTTCATTTTAACTTGTCCATGTTGATTAGGGAATCTCTAAGCCAACTATAAGAACAACTGCTACACTTGACCGATAGATATGATGATGCAGGGATTAGGTTGAATTGGGTATGAATTTGCCCCTAGTGTTGCCCCTAGTGTAGTGGATAGGAACTCGACTGTCCTTCAATAATAAAATTCATTCTCTCAAATTCTGGGTTTGGCCTTTCTGGGCGGTCTTCATTGGGAAACGATTCAGTTTTAACTCTTTGATCACATCCAACCTTTTGCCCCTAGTTCAAGGGCTGCTTCAAATCTAACTCACATCTGACCTTCTTGCCCCTAGTTCAAGGGTTGTTTCCAATCTGAATCACAGGTCCTACATAGTTCTGGCTAAGGTTCACTCGGGTATTGACACTCTCCTTTTACGCTCTAACTTTTGCCAAAGCCGCCCTTTCGGGTTTTCAACCTTGCGAGCTTTTCATTTTCATTTTCTTTTTTATTTTTTGTGCTCTAACTTTTGCCTAGGTCGCCCTTCCGGGTTTTCGGCCCAGCGAGCCTCTCAAGGGTGGTACCTTATTGCCCCTAGTGGAAGGGCTGCCTCCATTTGAATCACATCATTGCCCCTAGTTCAAGGGCTGTTTCCATTTGAATCATATTCGACCTTATTGCCCCTAGTTGAAGGGCTGTTTCCAATTTGGCTATGCAAGCCTTACACTTTGGTTGAGCATTTCGAATCATGGTTTGAAAGCTAAGGAGCTAAGGAGGTCGGACCTTGAGTCAAGAGGGATCCTATGTTGTATAATCAATTCCAGGCATGTTTTCGTAGGACCACGCAAAAACAGTTTTTTGAAATCTTTTCACAAAGTGACTAATCACTCGTACTCTTACGAAGACAAGATAGAACCAATTTGGACCAAGCTAGGATCCTTCTCAGTACCCACATTAACAAAAATGATTTTATTCATCAAGGGCTTAGTACACCTCTCTCTTCTCAGTTGATCAAAATTTGCAAATTTCGAGGAAATTCTTCCTTTTATCAGAGTTTTGGAAAAAGTTTTGAAAAACTTTGGTCAATGCAATGATTTAAAGGCATAGAAAAGTAGGCAGACTTTTTTTTTTTTTTTTTATTTATTGAAAAGAGACTATGACTCAGCTATGACACAGACTAAAAAGAAAATGACAAAGAAGACCTAGACAAGACAGAAATGTCTAGGTTAGCACTCTCGAAATCAACAGACTCTGACTCACTAGAATGACTCGAGCCTGACTCTAACTCTACAAACTTGGTGGAGTCAAACTTAGACTCAATACTCAATTCAGAACTCAGAATAAAATCATTCTCAAATTGCCAGTCAACGTGTGGGCCAGCCACAACACTCAAAATAAAGCTCGTGCAATCAACAGGTGGTCACTCCCCAATCACAGAGATGGTCGACTTTGTGGGATTTCGGCCTTTTTTTTTATTTTTTTTTATTTTATGATTTTGTTATTTTTTTGATTTTATGTTTTTTTTTTTTTTTTTTTGAAGTAATGGTGCTAAACTGAACAACCTGAACCACTTATTCGAATTTGAGAACCCCTGTATAGATCCAATACATTGCACATAACACATAGCAGGAAAGAGAACAAACACCCCTAAAGAGGGTAGGGTTATCCTGTCCTAACTTGAAATGATCTAGGGGTGCACTATTCAAACAAGTGGTATCATACATCCTAGAAAGAGGAAAGCATCATGTCCTAATTTGAAAGGTACTATAGCTCACTATATGTACAAGGTTGGCTTTACTCTAAGGGTTGAAGTCAAGGTGACGTTACCAAAGAGTCCTTTGGGTCATAACCAATAAAGATCCCAGGAAATCAGAAGAGTCAAATAGCCTCTCTTCGGAGTCTGAGAACCTTAGATAGCAAAGCTAGATAGCAGGGCTACATAGCAAAGCTACCCTTTTGACAAATCTCAAAAGGTTATAACACAAGGCCTCTAAAGTATCGTAAAAATAGGTGTAGTGTCACAAAAAGCTTGCTTGTGCTCCCATCAGCATCTGGGCAACACAGGAACTTTAAGTGCACCAATGCAAATGCAAATGCAAAGAACATATAAATGTACATAAAAATTCACATCATAAATTTCAAGTCAAGTTCTCTAAATCCCCAGCAGAGTCGCCAGAAACTGTAGCTCGGCTTTTCGCGCCCCCTTTCGGAAGAATGAAATAGCCCTTACAGTTCGGACTCCACTTGTGTTGGTTCTGAATCTGATTTCACAAGTGCAATGTGAAACAGTGGAAACACAAAAAGAGTCCAAATCCGGCAATTGTTTTTGGAAAATCGATGTTTGAATCAAATGCCAAAAATGGACTGCTTTGCCAGATTTCAGAGTCGCCACCTAAATATTTATTTTGGGAAATTTAGGAAACCCATGACTCGTGCCAAAGGCCATTAGTCCGTCGTTACCAAAGTGTCTTGGTTCGGGAACTTAGGTATGAGAGGGGAAGGTCAATAATTGAACACCCCACTCACCCGATCAAAGATCGGCCTCTACTAATCATGATGTGGTTTTTATGTACAATATATGCTCTTATTTTATCTCTAACATACAAATATAGACTAATTTCACGAACAGTTGGAACGTTTGATTTTATGTTTGTTTTGAAAAAGTGTTTTGAATATGTATCACTTGAAAAAGTGATCTCATATATATACATTAATCAAAGTATTCCAATGTCAGTGAATAGCCTTCATCCACAGGCATTCAAACAGTTTATCATTTAAGCAATTAGTCTCATGGTAGTATGCACAGCAATCACACTTATGCAATATGCTAAATCATAAAAACTCACCTCGTACTCCGAGCCAAAAAAGAGAACTAGTTAGGGAAAAATGCATGATCCTAACTATGTATTATGACTAATGCAACACATATAATATGCAATTACTAAGCTCGGCTACTAACATGGCATGTGAGTCAATTCAAGGCATGTAATAGCGCACATATTCAAGTAAAGAGTTTGACTTTGACATTTGCAATAATATGATGAGCCGAACTTTTATGCATGCAATACAAGTGGATGCAAACATGAGTATGCTAAATTAAACATGATGTCCTTAATCTAACCATCATAAGCAGTGAAATAAAAGGGAGAAAGAATGGGGGTTGGAGGACATACAACTTATTACATATTTGTCCTCACGAAGGGGGTCCGAATGAACTACTGTGCCCTTACGCAGGAGGGTCCGAATGTCCAAGTGTCCAAATAAATAATTATTACAAAACCGAATGAATAATAAATAAAAGGGGGCTGTCTAATTTATTACAATAATTGACGTAAGGCAAGCCTTGACACAATAAATTCGGTATAACGTCCGACCGAATTCACTTAATCATATTGGTTCTGTATGTTTATGCGAAATTGATTAATTGGTTAGTACAAACAAACTTGATATTTACAACATAAATCGTTGAAATAAATTAAACAGCCCCCTAACTAGCATATAATAAAGCGAGCAAAATTAAATAGCCGGAGGTACTATTCACCGCCGGAGGTACTATTCATCGTCGGGGTTACTATTCACCGCCGGGATATATTATTTAAAGTAAGAAATTACAACAATTTATATACAATATTTAAATTACAGCAGATATGTAGGTGGTGCAGTGGTGCAGCCATCCCATTAAAGCGATTAAAACGAGCTAAATAAAGTATTTAAACAAATTAGGTACTATTCACCGCCGGGGTTACTATTCACCGCCGGAGGTACTTTCACCGCCGGAGGTTACTATTCACCGCCGGGATATATTATTTAAAGTAAGAAATTACAACAATTTATATACAATATTTAAATTACAGCAGATATGTAGGTGGTGCAGTGGTGCAGCCATCCCATTAAAGCGATTAAAACGAGCTAAATAAAGTATTTAAACAAATTAGGTACTATTCACCGCCGGGGTTACTATTCACCGCCGGAGGTGCTATTCACCGCCGGAGGTTACTATTCACCGCCGGGATATATTATTTAAAGTAAATTACAACAATTTATATACAATATTTAAATTACAGCAGATATGTAGGTGGTGCAGTGGTGCAGCCATCCCATTAAAGCGATTAAAACGAGCTAAATAAAGTATTTAAACAAATTAGGTACTATTCACCGCCGGGGTTACTATTCACCGCCGGAGGTGCTATTCACCGCCGGAGGTTACTATTCACCGCCGGGATATTTATTTAAATAAATTACAACAATTTATATACAATATTGAAATTACAACAGATATGTAGGTGGTGCGGTGGTGCAGTGGTGCAGCCATCCCATTAAAGCGATATAAAACGAGGTAAATAAAGTATTTAAACAAATTATATCACATTTTAAATTAAATGAAAATTTGCGAAAACTCACCTTTTGGAGAAATAATGAATTTTCTGAGTCACAAACTTTCTTTTTGATTACTCTCAAGTCTATGGAATGTGTTCTCAATTCTCAATCCAAAATTTGAAATTATAACTTTAGTGGTTGTTTTTTGAATGGTGTAGTGATGAAATAGAAATAAAAATATTAAAGAAAATATTTTATTTCTTTCTCCCTCTTAATCCTCCTATCCCTTCTGTGCCTCCCCCCTTCAGAATTTCTCTCTTCAAAATGCCTCTCACAGAATGCTCTCAAAAATTCCTCAGAATTCCTTTTCTTCAATTCTCTAAAACTCCCTCAGAATCTCTCCCCCCTTCTCTCCTCTGATTCAATGCCTTATATAGGCAAAACATAATATAATAATAATATAATATAATAATATAATAATATATATAATAATATATATATAATGCATATATGCGTTGCCTATGGGCGGGTGCCGACATAGGTTTTTTTATTATTTTTTATTTTATAATATATATAATATAATATATATATATATAATATAAAATATCTAAAATATATAATTTATACCAAAATACTAAACATAGATATACTAATACAATTTTATATAAAATACTAAAAATATAATAATTTTAAACACATAATATAATTTGTTTTATTATTTTCTTTTATAAAATACACCAAAAATATGAACAAACACATAAAATTATGAAAAATTACAAAAATACTAAATTAATGAAATATTCAATATTTTGAAATAATTTGGCCATAATGGTGAAGGTTGGGATTAAAGTTCAAATTCCATTTCTTTTAATGAGAATTCTGCGAGAAACACATTTTAATTGTCATCATCGAGTAATCAAAAGAAAGCGCCCAAGTCTTAGGGTCAGCCAAAATGGGGTGTCTACACATTGTTTTGTGCAGTTTAACACTCACGCTATTTTGCGCGTCTCACTGTTTTGTGCAGTTCACACTCGTGCTAATTTGCGCGTCACACTGTTTTGTGTAGTTTCTCACTCTCGCAATTTTGCGCGTCGCACTGTTTTGTGCAGTTTATCACTCGTGCAATTTTATGCATCCCACTGTTTTGTGCGGTTCACACTCGCGCTATTTTGGGCGTCGCACTGTTTTGTGCAGTTTATCACTCGCCCTATTTTGCGCGTCGCACTGTTTTGTGCTGTTCACACTCGCGCTATTTTGCGCGTCGCACTGTTTTGTGCAGTTTATCACTCGCGCTATTTTGCGCGCCGCAGTGTTTTGTGCAGTTTATCACTCGCGCTATTTTGCGCGTCGCACTGTTTTTTGCAGCTTATCACTCGCAATATTTTGTGCGTCGCACTGTTTTGTGCAGTTCACACTCGCGCTATTTTGCGCGTCGCACTGTTTTGTGCAGTTCCCACTCGCGCTATTTTGCGCGTCGCACTATTTTGTGCAGTTCCCACTCCCGCTATTTTGCGCGTCTCACTGTTTTGTGCGGTTCACACTCGCGCTATTTTGGGCGTCGCACTGTTTTGTGCAGTTTATCACTCGCGCTATTTTGCACGTCGCACTGTTTTGTGCAGTTTATCACTCGCGCTATTTTGCGCGTCGCACTGTTTTGTGGAGTTGACACTCGCGCTATTTTCCGCGTCACACTGTTTTGTGCAGGTTATCACTCGCGCTATTTTGCGCGTCGCAGTGTTTTGTGCCGTTTATCACTCGCGCTATTTTGCGCGTCGCACTGTTTTGTGTAGCTTATCACTCGCGCTATTTTGCGCGTCGCACTGTTTTGTGCAGTTCACACTCGCGCTATTTTGCGCGTCGCACTGTTTTGTGCAGTTCACACTCGCGCTAATTTGCGCCTCGCACTGTTTTGTGCAGTTTATCACTCGCGCTATTTTGCGCGTCGCACTGTTTTGTGCAGTTCACACTCGCGCTAATTTGCGCGTCGCACTGTTTTGTGCAGTTATCGCTCGCTATTTTATGCATCCCACTGTTGTGTGCATTCACACTCGCGCTATTTTGCACGTCGCACTATTTTGTGCAGTTTATCACTCGCCCTATTTTGCGCGTCACACTGGTTTGTGCGGTTCACACTCGCGCTATTTTGTGCGTCGCACTGTTTTGTGCAGTTAATTACTCGCGCTATTTTGCGCACCGCTATGTTTTATGTGGTTTAACACTCGTGCTGTTTTGCGCGTCGCACTGTTTTTTGCAGCTTATCACTCGCGCTATTTTGCACGTCGCACTGTTTTGTGCAGTTCACGCTCGCGCTATTTTGCGCGTCGCACTGTTTTATGGTGTTTATCACTCATGCTAATTTGCGCGTCGCACTGTTTTGCGCAGTTCACACTCGCGGTATTTTGCGCGTCGCACAGTTTTGTGCAGTTCACACTCGCGCTATTTTGCGCGTTGCACTGTTTTGTGCAGTTCCCACTCGCGCTATTTTGCGGGTCGTACTATTTTGTGCAGTTCCCACTCCCGCTATTTTGTGTGTGTCTCTGTTTTGTGCGGTTCACACTCGCGCTATTTTGGGCGGCGCACTGTCTTGTGCAGTTTATCATTCGCGCCATTTTGCATGTCGTACTGTTTTCTGCAGTTTATCACTCGCGCTATTCTGCGCGCCGCACTATTTTGTGGAGTTAACACTCGCGCTATTTTCCGCGTCGGACTTTTTTGTGCAGGTTATCACTCGCGCTATTTTGCGCGTCGCACTGTTTTGTGCAGCTTATCACTCGCGCTATTCTGCGCGTCGCACTGTTTTGTGCAGTTCACACTCGCCCTATTTTGCGCGTAGCACTGTTTTGTGCAGTTTATCACTCGCGCTCTTTTGCGCGTCGCACTGTTTTGAGCAGCATATCACTCGCGCTAATTTGCGCGTCGCTCTGTTTTGTGCAGTTTATCACTCGCCTCATTTTGCGCGTCGCACTGTTTTGTGCAGTTCACACTCGCGCTATTTTGTGCGTCGCACTATTTTGTGCAGTTTATTCCTCGCGCTATTTTGCGCGTCGCACTGTTTTGTGCAGTTCACACTAGCGCTAATTTGCGCGTCACACAGTTTTGTGCAGTTTATCACTAGCGCTATTTTGCGCGTCGCACTGTTTTGTGCAGTTTATCACTCGCGCTATTTTGCGCGTCGCACGGTTTTGTGCAGTTTATCACTCGCGCTATTTTATGCATCCCACTGTTTTGTGCAGTTCACACTCGCGCTATTTTGCGCGTCGCACTGTTTTCTTCAGTTTATCACTCGCGCTATTTTGCGCGTTGCACTGTTTTGTGCAGTTTATCACTCGCGGTGTTTTGCGCGTCGCACTATTTTGTGCAGCATATCACCCGCGCTATTTTGCGCGTCGCACTGTTTTGTGCAGTTCACACTGGCACTAATTTGTGCGTCGCACTGTTTTGTGCAGTTTATCACTCGCGCTATTTTGCGCGTCGCACTGTTTTGTGCAGTTTATCACTCGCGCTTTTTTATGCATCCCACTGTTTTGTGCAATTCACACTCACGCTATTTTACGCGTCACACTGTTTTGTTAAGTTTATCACTCGCGCTATTTTATGTATCCCACAATTTTGTGCAGTTTATCACTCGCCCTATTTTGCACGTCGCACTGTTTTGTGCTGTTCACATTCGCGCTATTTTGTGCAGTTTATTACTCGCGCTATTTTGCGCGCCACAGCGTTTTCTGCAGTTTATCACTCGTGCTATTTTGCAAGTCCCACTGTTTTTTGCTGCTTATTACTTGCGCTTTTTTGCAAGTCCCACTGTTTTTTGCAGCTTATCACTCGCGTTATTTTGCGCGTCGCACCGTTTTGTGCAGTTTATCACTCTCGCTATTTTGCGCGTCGCACTGTTTTGTGCAGTTCACACTCACACTAATTTGCGCGTCGCACTGTTTTGTGCAGTTTATCACTCGCGTTATTTTGCGCGTCGCACTGTTTTGTGTAGTTTATCACTCGCGCTATTTTATGCATCCCACTGTTTTGTGCATGTCACACTCGCACTATTTGGCGCGTCACACTGTTTCGTGCAGTTTATCACTTGCGCTATTTTGCGCGTGCCACTGTTTTGTGCAGGTTATCACTCGCGCTATTTTGCGCGTCGCACTGTTTTGTGCAGTTTATCACTCGCGGTATTTTGCACGTCGCACTGTTTTGAGCAGCATATCACTCGCGCTAATTTGCGCGTCGCACTGTTTTGTGCGGTTCACACTCGCGCTAATTTGCGCGTCACACTGTTTCGTGCAGTTTATCACTCATGCCATTCTGCGCGTCGCACTGTTTTGTGCAGTTTATCACTCGAGCTATTTGATGCATCCCACTGTTTTGTGCAGTTCACACTCACGCTATTTTGCGCGTCGCACTATTTTGTGCAGTTTATCACTCGCCTTATTTTGCGCGTCGCACTGTTTTGTGCAGTTCACACTCGCGCTATTTTGTGCGTCGCACTATTTTGTGCAGTTTATTCCTCGGGCTATTTTGCGCGTCGCACTGTTTTGTGCAGTTCACACTAGCGCTAATTTGCAGGTCGCACTGTTTTTGCAATTTATCACTCGCGCTATTTTGCGCGTCGCACGGTTTTGTGCAGTTTATCACTCGCACTATTTGCATCCACTGTATTGTGCAGTTCACACTCGCGCTATTTTCGCGTCGCACTGTTTTGTTCAGTTCATCAATCGCGGTATTTTGCGCGTCGCACTGTTTTGTGCAGCATATCACCCGCGTTATTTTGCGTGTCGCACTGTTTTATGCAGCATATCACTCGCGCTAATTTGCGCGTCGCACTGTTTTGTGCAGTTCACACTCGTGCTAATTTGCGCGTTGCACCGTTTTGTGCAGTTTATCACTCGCGCTATTTTGCGCGTCGCACTGCTTTGTGCAGTTTATGACACGCGCTATTTTATGCATCCCACTGTTTTGTGCAGTCCACACTCGCGCTATTTTGCGCGTCGAACTATTTTGTGCAGTTTATCACTCGCCCTATTTTGCGTGTCGCACTATTTCGTGCAGTTCACACTTGCTCTAATTTGTGCGTCGCACTATTTTGTGCAGTTTGTCACTCGCGCTATTTTGCGTGTCGCACTGTTTTGTGCAGTTTATGACTCGCGCTATTTTATGCATCCCACTGTTTTGTGCGCTTCACACTCGCGCTATTTTGCGCGTCGCACTATTTTGTGCAGTTTATCACTCCCGCTATTTTGCGCGTCGCACTGTTTTGTGCGGATTATCACTCGTGCTATTTTCCCCGTCGCACTGTTTTGTACAGCATATCACTCGCGCTATTTTGCGCGTCGCACTGTTTTGTGCAGTTCACACTAGCACTAATTTACGCGTCGCACTGTTTTGTGCAGCTTATCACTCGCGTTATTTCACGCGTCGCACTGTTTTGCGTAGTTTATCACTCGCGCTATTTTATGCATCCCACTGTTTTGTGCAGTTCACACTCGCGCTATTTTGCGCGTCGCACTCTTTTGTGCAGTTTATCACTCGCCCTATTTTGCGCGTCGCACTGTTTTGTGCGGATCACACTCGCGCCCTTTTGCGCGTCGCACTGTTTTGTGCAGCTTATCACTCGCGCTATTTTGCGCGTCGCACTGTTTTGTGCAGTTCACACTCGCGCTATTTTGCGCGTCGCACTGTTTTGTGCAGTTTATCACTCGCGCTAATTTGCGCCTCGCACTGTTTTGTGCAGTTTATCACTCGCGCTATTTTTCGCGTCGCACTGTTTTGTGCAGTTCACACTCGCGCTAATTTGCGCGTCGCACTGTTTTGTGCAGTTTATCACTCGCGCTATTTTGCGCGTCGCACTGTTGTGTGCAGTTTATCACTCGTGCAATTTTATGCATCCCACTGTTTTGTGCGGTTCACACTCGCGCTATTTTGGGCGTGGCACTGTTTTGTGCAGTTTATCACTCGCCCTATTTTGCGCGTCGCACTGTTTTGTGCTGTTCACACTCGCGCTATTTTGCGCGTCGCACTGTTTTGTGCAGTTCCCACTCGCGCTATTTTGCGGGTTGTACTATTTTGTGCAGTTCCCACTCCCGCTATTTTCCGTGTGTCACTGTTTTGTGCGGTTCACACTCGCGCTATTTTGGGCGGCGCACTGTCTTGTGCAGTTTATCATTCGCGCCATTTTGCATGTCGTACTGTTTTCTGCAGTTTATCACTCGCGCTATTCTGCGCGCGACACTGTTTTGTGGAGTTGACACTCGCGCTATTTTCCGCGTCGCACTTTTTTGTGCAGGTTATCACTCGTGCTATTTTACGCGTCGCACTGTTTTGTGCAGCTTATCACTCGCGCTATTCTGCGCATCGCACTGTTTTGTGCAGTTCACACTCGCCCTATTTTGCGCGTCGCACTGTTTTGTGCAGTTTATCACTCGCGCTATTTTGAGCGTCGCACTGTTTTCAGCAGCATATCACTCGAGCTAATTTGCGCGTCGCTCTGTTTTGTGCAGTTTATCACTCGCCTCATTTTGCGCGTCGCACTGTTTTGTGCAGTTCACACTCGCGCTATTTTGTGCGTCGCACTATTTTGTGCAGTTTATTCCTCGCGCTATTTTGCGCGTCGCACTGTTTTGTGCAGTTCACACTAGCACTAATTTGCGCGTCGCACAGTTTTGTGCCGTTTATCACTAGCGCTATTTTGTGCGTCGCACTGTTTTGTGCAGTTTATCACTCGCGCTATTTTGCGCGTCGCACTGTTTTGTGCAGTTTATCACTCGCGCTATTTTATGCATCCCACTGTTTTGTGCAGTTCACACTCGCGCTATTTTGCGCGTCGCACTATTTTGTTCAGTTTATCACTCGCGCTATTTTGCGCGTCGCACTGTTTTGTGCAGTTTATCACTCGCGGTATTTTGCGTGTCGCACTATTTTGTGCAGCATATCACCCGCGCTATTTTGCGTGTCGCACTGTTTTGTGCAATTCACACCGGCACTAATTTGCGCGTCGCACTATTTTGTGCAGTTTATCACTCGCGCTATTTTGCGCGTCGCACTGTTTTGTGCAGTTTATCACTCGCACTTTTTTATGCATCCCACTGTTTTGTGCAATTCACACTTGCGCTATTTTACGCGTCACACTCTTTTGTTAAGTTTATCACTCGCGCTATTTTATGTATCCCACAATTTTGTGCAGTTTATCACTCGCCCTATTTTGCACGTCACACTGTTTTGTGCTGCTTCACATTCGCGCTATTTTGTGCAGTTTATTACTCGCGCTATTTTGTGCGCCACAGTGTTTTGTGCAGTTTATCACTCGCGCTATTTTGCAAGTCCACTGTTTTTTGCAGCTTATCACTCGCGTTATTTTGCGCGTCGCACCGTTTTGTGCAGTTTATCACTATCGCTATTTTGCGCGTCGCACTGTTTTGTGCAGTTCACACTCACGCTAATTTGCGCGTCGCACTGTTTTGTGCAGTTTATCACTCGCGTTATTTTGCGCGTCGCACTGTTTTGTGCAGTTTATCACTCGCGCTATTTTATGCATCCTACTGTTTTGTGCATGTCACACTCGCGCTATTTGGCGCGTCGCACAGTTTGGTGCAGTTTATCACTTGCGCTATTTTGCGCGTGCCACTGTTTTATGCAGGGTATCACTCGCGCTATTTTGCGCGTCGCACTGTTTTGCGCGTCGCACTGTTTTGTGCAGTTTATCACTCGCGGTATTTTGCGCGTCGCACTGTTTTGAGCAGCATATCACTCGCGCTAATTTGCGCGTCGCACTGTTTTGTGCAGTTCACACTCGCGCTAATTTGCGCGTCGCACTGTTTTGTGCAGTTTATCACTCATGCTATTCTGCGCGTCGCACTGTTTTGTGCTGTTCACACTCACGCTATTTTGCGCGTCGCACTATTTTGTGTAGTTTATCACTCGCCTTATTTTGCGCGTCGCACTGTTTTGTGCAGTTCACACTCGCGCTATTTTGTGCGTCGCACTATTTTGTGCAGTTTATTCCTCGCGCTATTTTGCGCGTCGCACTGTTTTGTGCAGTTCACACTAGGGCTAATTTGTAGGTCGCACTGTTTTGTGCAATTTATCACTCGCGCTATTTTGTGCGTCGCACGGTTTTGAGCAGCTTATCACTCGCGCTATTTTATGCATTCCACTGTTTTGTGCAGTTCACACTCGCGCTATTTTGCGCGTCGCACTGTTTTGTTCAGTTCATCAATCGCGGTATTTTGCGCGTCGCACTGTTTTGTGCAGCATATCACCCGCGTTATTTTGCGTGTCGCACTGTTTTGTGCAGCATATCACTCGCGCTCATTTGCGCGTCGCACTGTTTTGTGCAGTTCACACTCGTGCTAATTTGCGCGTCGCACCGTTTTGTGCAGTTTATCACTCGCGCTATTTTGCGCGTGGCACTGCTTTGTGCAGTTTATGACACGCGCTATTTTATGCATCCCACTATTTTGTGCAGTCCACACTCGCGCTATTTTGCGCGTCGAACTATTTTGTGCAGTTTATCACTCGCTCTATTTTGCGTGTCGCACTATTTCGTGCAGTTCACACTCACGCTAATTTGCGCGTCGCACTGTTTTGTGCAGTTTATCACTCACGCTATTTTGCGCGTCGCACTGTTTTGTGCAATTTATGACTCGCGCTATTTTATGCATCCCACTGTTTTGTGCGCTTCGCACTCGCGCTATTTTGCGCGTCGCACTATTTTGTGCAGTTTATCACTCCCGCTATTTTGCGCGTCGCATGTTTTGTGCGGATTATCACTCGCGCTATTTTGCCCGTCGCACTGTTTTGTACAGCATAGCACTCGCACTATTTTGCGCGTCGCACTGTTTTGTGCAGTTCACACTCGCACTAATTTGCGCGTCGCACTGTTTCGTGCAGCTTATCACTCGCGTTATTTTACGCGTCGCATTGTTTTGCGTAGTTTATCACTCGCGCTATTTTATGCATCCCACTGTTTTGTGCAGTTCACACTCGCGCTATTTTGCGCGTCGCACTCTTTTGCGCAGTTTATCACTCGCCCTATTTTGCGCGTCGCACTCTTTTCTGCAGATCACACTCGCGCTATTTTGCGCGTTGCACAGTTTTGTTCAGCTTATCACTCGCGCTATTTTCCGCGTCGCAATGTTTTGTGCAGTTCACACTCGCGCTATTTTGCGCGTCACATTGTTTTGTGCAGGTAATCACTTGCGCTATTTTGCACGTCGCACAGTTTTGTGTAGTTCACACTCACGCTAATTTGCACCTCGCACTGTTTTGTGCAGTTTATCTCTCGCGCTATTTTGCGCGTCGCACTGTTTTGTGCAGTTTATCACTCGCGCTATTTTGCGCGTCGCACTCTTTTGTGCAGTTTATCACTCGCACTATTTTATGCATCCCACTATTTTGCGCGGTTCACACTCCCGCTATTTTGCGCGTCGCCCAATTCTGTGCAGTTTCTCAGTCACCCTATTTTGCGTCGCACTGTTTTGTGCAGTTCACACTCGCGCTATTTTGTGCGTTGCACCGTTTTGTGCAGTTTATCACTCGCGCAGCTTTGCACTTCGCACTGTTTTACGGAGTTCACACTCGCGCTAGTTTGCGCGTCACACTATTTTGTGCAGTATATCACTCGCGCTACTTTGCACGTTGCACAATTTTGAGCAGTTTATCAGTCGCGCTATTTTGCGCGTCGCAGCGTTTTGTGCAGTTTATCACTCGGGCTATTTTGTGCGTCGCACTGTTTTGTGCAGCATATCACTCACGCTATTTTCTGCGTCGCACTGTTTTGTGCAGTTCACACTGGCGCTATTTTGCGCGTCGCACTGTTTTGTGCAGTTTATCACTCGCCCTATTTTGCGCGTCGTACTGTTTTGTGCAGTTCACACTCGCGCTATTTTGCGCGTCGCACTGTTTTGTGCAGTTTATCACTCGCGCTATTTTGCGCATTGCACTGTTTTGTGCAGTTCACACTCACGCTAATTTGCGCGTCGCACTGTTCTGTGTAGCTTATCACTCGCGCAATTTTGCGCGTCGCAATGTTTTATGCAGTTCACACTCGTGCTATTTTCCACGTCGCACTGTTTTGTGCAGTTCACACTCGCGCTATTTTGCGCGTCGCACTATTTTGTGCAGCTTATCACTCGCGCTATTTTACGTGTCGCACTGTTTTGTGCAGTTCACACTCGCGCTATTTTGCGCGTCGCACTGTTTTGTGCAGTTTATCACTCGCGCTATTTTGCGCGTCGCACTGTTTTGTGCAGCTTATCACTCGCGCTACTTTGCGTGTCGTAATGTTTTGTGCAGTTCACACTCGCGCTATTTTCCGCGTCGCACTGTTTTGTGCTGGTTATCACTCGCGCTATTTTTCTTGTCGCACTGTTTTGTGCCGTTTATCACTCGCGCTATTTTGCGCGTTGCACTATTTTGTGCAGCTATTCAATTGCGCTATTTTACGCCTCGAACTATTTTGTGCAGTTCACACACGCGCTATTTTGCGGGTTGCACTGTTTTGTGCAGTTTATCGCTCGCGTTATTTTGCGCGTCGCACAGTTTTGTGTAGTTCACACTCGCGCTAATTTGCGCGTCGCACTGTTTTGTGTAGTTTATCAGTCGCGCTATTTTGCGCATCGCACACTTTTGTGTAGTTCACACTTGCGCTATTTTGCGTGTCGCACTGTTTTGTGCAGTTCATCACTCGCGCTATTCTGCGCGTCGCAGTGTTTTGTGCAGCTTATCACTCGTGCTATTTTGCGCGTCGCACTGTTTTTTGCAGTTCACACTCGCGCTATTTTGCGCGTCGCACTCTTTTGTGCAGTTTATCACTCGGACTATTTTATGCATCCCACTGTTTTGTGCGGTTCACACTCCCGCTATTTTGCGCGTCGCACTGTTTTGTGCAGTTCACAATCGCGCTATGTTGCGCGTCGCACTGTTTTGTGTAGTTTATCACTCGCGCAACTTTGCACTTCGCACTGTTTTGCGGAGTTCACACTCGCGCTAGTTTGCGCGTCACACTATTTTGTGCAGTTTATCACTCGCGCTACTTTACACGTTGCACTATTTTGAGCAGTTTATCAGTCGCGCTATTTTGCGTGTCGCAGTGTTTTGTGCAGTTTATCACTCGGGCTATTTTGTGCGTCGCACTGTTTTGTGCAGCATATCACTCGCGCTATTTTGTGCGTCGAACTATTTTGTGCAGTTCACACTCGCGCTATTTTGCGCGTCGCACTGTTTTGTGCAGTCTATCACTCGCCCTATTTTGCGCGTCGAACTGTTTTGTGCAGTTTATCACTCGCGCTATTTTGCGCGTCGCACTATTTTGTGCAGTTCACACTCGCGCTAATTTGCGCGTCGCAATGTTTTGTGCAGTTCACACTCGCGCTATTTTCCGCGTCGCACTGTTTTGTCCCGGTTAACACTCGCGCTATTTTCCGCGTCGCACTGTTTTGTGCAGTTCACAGTTGCGCAATTTTGCGCGTCGCACTATTTTGTGCAGCTTATCACTCGCGCTATTTTCCGTGTCGCACTGTTTTGTGCAGTTCACACTCGCGCTATTTTGCGCGTCGCATTGTT
Organism: Camellia japonica; assembly: GCA_030407325.1. Classification (NCBI taxonomy): domain Eukaryota; kingdom Viridiplantae; phylum Streptophyta; class Magnoliopsida; order Ericales; family Theaceae; genus Camellia; species Camellia japonica. The sequence continues at coordinate 1,163 of JAPPVO010008146.1, read as the reverse complement.
TTGTGCAGTTTAACACTCGCGCTATTTTGCGCGTCGCACTGTTTTGTGCAGCTTGTCACTCGCGCTACTTTGCGCGTCGCAATGTTTTGTGCAGTTCACACTCGCGCTATTTTCCGCGTCGCACTGTTTTGTGCAGGTTAGCACTCGCGCTATTTTCCGCGTCGCACTGCTTTGGGCAGTTCACACTCGCGCTATTTTGCGCGTCGCACTATTTTGTGCAGCTTATCACTCGCGCTATTTTACGTGTCGCACTGTTTTTGCAGTTCACACTCACGCTATTTTGCGCGTCGCACTGTTTTGTGCAGTTTAACACTCGCGCTATTTTGCGCGTCGCACTATTTTGTGCAGCTTATCACTCGCGCTACTTTGCGCGTCGCAATGTTTTGTGCAGTTCACACTCGCGCTATTTTCCGCGTCGCACTGTTTTGTGCTGGTTATCACTCGCGCTATTTTGCGCGTCGCAGTGTTTTGTGCCGTTTATCACTCGCGCTATTTTGCGCGTCGCACTATTTTGTGCTGCTTATCAATCGCGCTATTTTACGCCTCGCACTATTTTGTGCAGTTCACACACGCGCTATTTTGCGAGTTGCACTGTGTTGTGCAGTTTATCACTCGCGCTATTTTGCGCGTCGCACAGTTTTGTGCAGTTCACACTCGCCCTAATTTGCGCGTCGCACTGTTTTGTGCAGTTTATCAGTCGCGCTATTTTTCGCATCGCACAGTTTTGTGTAGTTCACACTCGCGCTATTTTGCGTGTCGCACTGTTTTGTGCAGTTCATCACTGCCGCTATTTTGTGCGTCGTAGTGTTTTGTGCAGTTCATCACTCGCGCTATTTTGTGCGTCGCAGTGTTTTGTGCAGTTTATCGCTCGCGCTATTTTGGGCGTCGCACTATTTTTTGCAGCTTATCACTCGCCCTATTTTGCGCGTCGCACTGTGTTGTGCAGTTCACACTCGCGCTATTTTGCGCGTCGCACTGTTTTGTGCAGTTAACACTCGCGCTATTCTGCACGTTACACTGTTTTGTGTAGTTCACACTCGCGCTATTTTGCGCATCGCACTGTTTGGTGTAGTTGACGCTCGCGCAGTTTTGTGCGTCGCACTGTCTTGTGCAGTTCACCCTCGCGCTATTTTGCGCGTCGCACTGTTTTGTGAAATTTATCA
>JAPPVO010008145.1:0-11170 GCA_030407325.1 Camellia japonica | reverse complement strand
GACTTGCCCACCAGGGGGATTGAGTATCCGGCTGCTTTCCCGGTCCGAGGTGCACAACTTGCCCGATATGCCACGGTATGGAGGACTAGAGAACTCCTGGCCCCCGCCCCTACTTTCAACTGCACTTTGTCTGACGAGTGCTGGGATTAGCTCATGAGGAGGCACAGACCGGGCCCAGTTTGGCATCAGAGGCTTCAACTAGCTCGGGGAGGGGCGCAGGGACACCTGACTTGACTATGCCCCAGATTTATTGCTTTATTAGTACTTTCAAGTTTTCATTATGAGCGTAATAAAAAGCAACTTCAATTGTATGCAAGAGCAGGAGAACTCTGTTTTGAAATCAATGAAATTGAAGGTTGTGGTACTGAAAATTTTCCGCTTTGGTCCAAAAATGGTCTTAGTTGTTGAAAATTAATTTGAACAAAGTCTACTTTTATTAAAACTTTTCAAAACTATTTTTGATATGGATTAGAACTAGACACGCCTGAGATCTGTCACTGAGATGCACAACCCTGGATCCTAGCAACTGGAAAGTTGCCCCTAGTTTGAATGGCGCCGCGGCATCGTGTGGCAACGGAAAGTTGCCCCTAGTCTGAATAGCACTGTACCGGAGATCACGATGAATGCTGATGGACAAAGATGACTGAGATGATCAATATGGACAAAGTTGATCGGGGAAAAGTTTATGGCTGAACTTCAGGGTGAAGTTGCCTACGTATCCCAAAGATGGGAATCAAGCCTTACGTAGTTCAGGCTTGGGTTCGCTCGGGTATTTTCACTCTCCTTTTGCGCTCTAACTTTTGCCAAGGCCGCCCTTTGCGGGTTTTCAACCTTGCGAGCTCAGTTTTTATAATTTCAAATTTTCTGTGCTCTGAGTTTTGCCTAGGTCGCCCTTTCGGGTTTTCGGCCCAGCGAGCCTCTCAGGGTTAGTATTTCTTCAACTTGTCCATGTTGATCGGTTGGGAAAACTCTAAGCCATCTAGATCCATCAGAACCACAGCTCCACCTGACCAGATTGACTTGATGATGTAGGGACCAGTCCAATTAGGTCTGAACTTGCCCCTTGGGTCGTGGATGGGAGCTCGGTTGTCCTTGAGCACCAAATCTCCTTTTTAAATTCCTAGACTTAACTTCTTGTTGAAAGCCCGGGCAATTCTGCGTTGATAGCCTTGAATGTGGTACAGCGCTTTCAGTCTTCTTTCATCGAAAAGCATGAGTTCCTCAAATCTGCTCTGTTGCCAGTCTGCCTCGGCTATTTGACACTCGGCCAATACTCGTAATGACGGAACCTCAATCTCAATAGGTAGAACGGCCTCCATCCCATAAACCAGAGAATACGGAGTCGCCCCAGTAGAAGTTCTGATTGAAGTCCGGTAGCCCCACAGAGCGAACGGCAGCTTATCTGGCCAGTCCCGGTAGGTTTCCACCATCTTCTGCAGTATGTGCTTGATATTCTTGTTGGCGGCCTCAACCGCTCCATTGGTCTGCGGCCGATAAGTAGACGACTTATGAAAAGCCACATTGTATTTTTCCAACAAATCAATCACCTCCTTCTTGAAGTGGGGACCATTGTCTGAAATTATTTCGTTTGGGACCCCGTAGCGACAGATGATGTTGTTTCTGATAAATTTTGCGACGTGCGAAGCCTTCAGCACCGCATAAGATTGGGCCTCAACCCACTTTGTGAAATAATCTATCGCTACCAAGATGAACTCATGCCCATTCGACCCCTTCGGCGTAACTGCTCCGATCACATCAATTTCCCAGACTGAAAACGGCCATGGCGAAGTCATATTGTACAGCTTTGACGGCGGAATGTTCATGCGATTTGCATGAATCTGACATTTGTGGCATCGCCGGACGAAACCTATACAATCCTCCTCCATGGTGGACCAGTAATAACCCTGTCTAAGGATCTTCCGTGCCAACATTACCCCATTCATGTGCGCACCACATTCTCCCCCGTGGATGGCTTCCATCAGACGCTTGACTCTTCGGCATCAACGCACAGTTTATGCATTCCCAGATGATCTCTTTTATACAGTTTACCCCCGCAGATGATGAACTGAACTGCCATTCTCCTGATTGCCCTTTTGTCTTTGGCATTTACCCCTGGCGGGTATGCTTCTTTCTTCAAGAAATTCCAGATGTCGTAATACCAGGGGTTTTTTGTCCTGAACTTCATCTATGGCGGCAATCGATTCGTAGGCAGATGCAAAATTTCTGGTCGATGATGACTGGACGCATCCGGACTCCGCACGGATGTCTATCATAGAAGATAGAGTTGCTAAAGAATCTGCGAACCTTGTGTTCTCTCTTAGTAGATGAGTAAAACTTAGCTTCTCAAACCGAGGAATCAGCAAATCCAAGGTCTGGTGATACATCATCATCTTTTCCTCTTTTACTTTCCAGTCTCCTTTAGCTTGAGACACAACAAGGTTCGAGTCCCCAATGACGTCCAACCGTCTTGCCCCTAGTTCCAGGGCTGCTTCTAGACCAGCGATGCATGCCTCATATTCTGCTTCATTGTTCGAGACTTTGAATCGGAGTTTGAAGGCGAGAGGGATACGGGAATTGTCGGGTGCTATCAGCAACACTCCTATCCCATACCCATGTTGATTTGATGCTCCGTCAAAGTACATCGTCCAAGTTTCATCGTCGATATGCAGAATTGATTCATCCGGGAACAGGTACTCAACTGCTTCATCCCCCTCAACCGGGTGGTCGGCAAGGAACTCTGCCACTGCTCTTCCTTTCACTGCTTTGCGTGTCACGTACGTGAGATCAAATTCGGAGAGCAACAGCAACCAACGAGCTAGCCTACCTGTAAGTGCTGGTTTCTCGAAAAGATATTTGATGGGATCAAGTCGTGAAACCAACATTACAGAGTGAGCTAACAGGTAGTGTCGCAGCTTCTTGGTAGCAAATACCAAAGCTAAGCAAGCCTTTTCCAGCGATGTATATCGGGTCTCATACTCCAGCATCTTCTTGCTGAGATAGTAGATGGCTCTCTCCACCTTGTCTTCCGATTCTTGTGCAAGCATGCAGCCCATCGTGGTCTCAGTCACTGACAGATACAAAATCAACGGTTTCCCTGGTTCTGGCGGTGACAACACGGGCGGGTTCTGTAAATATTCTTTAATCTGTTCAAATGCAGTTTGACATCGGCCGTCCCATTGGAATTTCTTGCCTTTCTTCAGGAGACCAAAAAGTGGTTCACAAGTTAAGGTTAATTTTGAGATAAACCGTCTTATGAATTGCACTCAGTCCTTGGTGGGGGCATTTCTAGGATGGCCTTGATTTTGGAAGGGTCGACCTCGATGCCCCTTTGTGTAATCAGAAACCCCAGCATTTTTCCCGCTGTAACACTGAATGTATATTTCTGAGGATTTAGCCGCAACCGAAATTCCCTGATCCTTTGAAAAAACTTATGCAAGGCGGTGTAGTGGCCCTCTCTTTCTTTGGACTTGACAATCATGTCGTCTACTAGGGGTGAGCAGCGGATATACCGATCCGCCAAAACCGACCGAACCGAACCGATCCGCCGCATTTTGGACGGATGCGTGATGACGAGCGGACGGTTGCGGATTGATTTTCTCCAATCCGCCAATTTGGCGGACGGATGGCGGATTTGAGATTTCTTTGGCCGCAACCGAACCGCCAAATCGCGAGCACCCTTAGCAATTTATAAGACTTTGTATTTTCAATTTGTTTAAATATTATGTTTGTGTTTTCAATTGAAAAAGAGTTTAAATATTCTGTTGAAAAAAAGTTTTCAACTTGAATATATTTTTTGAATTGAAAAAAATAAACATATTATTTATCTATATTTTTTGGTTTTTAAATCTAACTCTAAAAATAATAAATAGAAAATATGATATATGCTAGTTGGTTTTTGTTTTCAAAAACATATGTAGATGTAACAATACAGAGACATACAATCTCTACTACTGCTCTGTTCATGGTTTGGTAGTTGGAATTATTATTATATTTTAAGAATCACAGATTGTAATACTTTATGTGGATGATCATGCTGTGATGTGATTGTAATATGTGGATGAGGCATGCAGTGATCGTGATATTCTAAAGTTTCAAACTTTCTTCTTTAGATAAGGCATACAGTGATTGTAATACTTTTTTAAGTCATTGACTGTAATACTTTTTTTTTTTTTTTGAGGAAGTGCACAGTTGAATTGTGTTGAAAATTTATAAAATTTTAAACCGCCAAACCGATTCGCATCCATCCGCCAAACCGCCAATCCGCTCAATCCACATCCGCCGGATTGGCGGACGGATGCGGATTGATTTTCTTTAATCCGCCAATCTGGCGGACGGATGGCGGATTGGAAGTTCCGTGGCCGCAACCGACCCGCGCCCACCCCTATCGTCCACATACACCTCGATCTCTTTGTGGATCATGTCGTGTAATATTGTGGTCGCGGCCCGTTGATAAGTAGCTCCAGCGTTCTTCAACCCAAACGGCATTACCCTGTAGCAATACGTCCCCCACGGGGTGGTGAATGCAGTCTTTTCCCGGTCTTCTGGCGCCATCACTATCTGGTTGTAGCCCGAGAAGCCATCCATGAATGAGAGCAAAGCATGCCCCGCTGTGAAATCCACCAACTCGTCGATATGCGGTAAGGGAAAGTCGTCCTTCGGACTAGCTCTGTTCAAATCCCTGAAATCCACACATACCCGGATCCTGCCATCTTTCTTCGGCACCGGAACAATGTTGGCCAACCAAGTCGGATACTCTGATACCAGCAGGAAGCCTGCGTCGATTTGCTTGGTGACCTCTTCCTTAATTTTGAGAGCCCAGTCCGGGCGGATCCTCCTGAGTTTCTGCTTGACAGGTCGGGCCTCGGGGTCAAGGGGGATCCGATGCTGTACAATCTCAGGATCGATTCCAGGCATGTCTTCGTAGGACCACGCGAAAACACCTTTGAAATCTGTTAATAAAGCGACTAAGCGCTCGCGTTCCTCCGAAGACAACGTGGACCCGATCTGGACCAGCCGCGGGTCCTCCTCAGTACCAATGTTCACGGTAGTGATTTCGTCCACTAGGGGTTTAACAAATCTTTCCTGCTCCTGCTCAATTAATCGTTGCAAAACCGGAGGAACTTCGTCCTCGTCGTTTTCATCAAAATTTTGAAAGTCTGAATTAATGCAATAAATCAAGGGCACAGAAAAATACTCAGAAACCACAGTCACCTGATTCTCATTAAGTTCATCCGAATCGTCCGATTCATTTACAACAGACTCAAATGAAAAGGAAAAAGACGACCTAGACAGGACTGTGGTATCCGGGTTAACATCCCCAGGGGTACTAGACTCAGACTCAGTCGAGCTGGAACCTGATTCCGACTCACAAGACTCGGTGGAATCAGATTCCGGCTCACTACCTGACCCGGTGCTGCTGGACAAAAATCCCTCCTCGTATTGCCAAGTGAGAGAGGGTGCGATAGATGCATCCAAGATAGCTGCTGGTTGGCTCGCAGCCGTTTCATCCCCAATCATGGAAACCGCGAAGTTGTCCCCCAAGCACTCATGGTCGATCGGAGGATCAGAGAGCAGATATGCCAGCGCTACCCCCATTTCAAATTCTGTGCCTCAGGATCCCCTGCTTTATACTGCTCAAACTCAGCTGGTGGGTCTGCTCTGCTGCGGCAACGTCATCCCCGGATAGTTGCAAGTCAAAGAAGATCTCGAAGCCTAGGACGCGCTTCTTCTCCGCGTTTAGCCACGGCTCGGGGAAGCCACAAAATGGAAAGTCTTCCCCCTCCCGGACAAAGCGTCCGTTCAGGGTACCCTGAATGGGCCTGTGTATTAGGTTAAAAGGCTTTCCCGCCTTCTTCGCTTTGGCTCTTCCGGTCATTTCTTTTCCCTTCCTTACCCAGTCCTCTTTAGTGGGCAGATAACCCAAGCCAAAGGTATGAGAGTTATGTGGCACTTCGGCCAATGCTGCGACGCCTTTTCGGCCGCTCCGTCCTAATCCCATCCCAGGGATGTGTTGTAGCTTGTTCATGAGGTAGACGGATTAGGCACTGACATACACCCCCTCATTTATAGCCATAATATTCTGTACTACCCGGGCCTCAGCCAACGTGAATCCTGATAAGAATACGTCCTCTGTGCCATGCTCAATTTCCAGGACTGGCGTAGATACCTCTGGAGGCGGATGGATTGATGAATTCCCGAACACAATGGCTACTCCCTTTCCATAGGGGTATTTCACCATCTGATGTAGAGTGGAAGAGACTGCCTTCACTTGGTGCAACCACGGCCGCCCCAAGAGTAGGTTGAAGGTTACGGGGACGTCCAAGACATGAAATTCGATGTCGTGTTGTCCTGGACCAACCTTGGTTTGAATCTTGACAGTCCCCATCACTTCCCTGCTAGTATTATCATATGCTCTGATCACCTGAGTAGTTGGTGTGAAGTCCGCGGGCTTCAACCCAACTGCATACGCTGTTCTGGCTGGGCAGACATTGATGGCGGACCCGGTATCAACAAGTACCACCGGTATCCACTTACCTCTACATTCCACGGAAACGTAGAGGGGTTTGTTATGGTTTGTGCCCTCAGGCGGTAATTCATTGTCCGAAAAGGTTAATGCCGGGGAACCTCCTCCCGGAAAAACCAGCCCAACCAGCTGCTCTGGTGTAGTGTCTATAGAGAGTTTGGCCTTGTCCATGGCAGATAGGACGGCCTGTCTGTGCACCCTCGATGCCATAAGCAGTTCCCAGAAGGAGATATCTGCTTGTATCTTCTTCAATTGCTTGAGCACAGCTTCTTCTTCAATCTGTTTCTCTTTCTGTTTCTCAGCTTCTTTGTCTTTCCCGGACGCCTCAAGTTGGTTCAAGTGTTGGGGCTTGAAATACCGCCTACTTCTTGTCATATGAGCGATCTCGTCAATATACCAGGTATCATCTGGTTGGTTACCTCCCCAGTCTTCATCTGTGTGGGCAAGACATAAGTCATCGTCTTCCCATCACATTCCGTCGGCAGCCGACAAACATCTGTCCGGCTCCGGTATAATCGTACTCGCAGCACCTTCAGTCTTTATGCCCGCAGCATTTCCTGTTCCTGTGCACACAGCACTCTCGACCCCCACATGGGCCTTAGCCTTTCTAATTCTCTCGGAATCCTCAAATCTTTGTTGTTCCAACTGCGTCAGTACAGCTGGTTGTTCAATATTCCCTGCATTTACAATCCCCAAATTCTGAGCGAAATTCTTAGTGCCGGCGCTCCCCAGCGATGGATTCTGACCCTCGGCCCTTCTGGCCACCATTGATACTCTCGCCCCTGCTGGGCCCTGTTCTGGTTGATATTCTACAACGTCTGGTTGATCATCTAACCATCCGACAACTTCTGTCGACTCCTCATATTCGAACCAGTTGATTGCAGCATCCCCCGATTCTTGGTCATTGAAGAACTGGAGGTTGGCAAAGTCCTCTCCCACAGCTGCTAGATAATTTGTTCCCCATTCAAATCTGTCCCCCTGAATTACACATAACTCTGCTCTTTCTGGCAGCCCTGCATTCGGCTCAGACTGGCCCACTGACTGGATATATTCACTCGGATCATAAGCTCCTTCAGCAAGATTCTCAGACTGTTCAACCTCAGACTCAGCAACCCCTCTTTCCTCTGAAATCTACTTTGTCCCATCTTCGGTGGTCACCACCACTGGCTTAGATTGGGTTGTGGAGATTGTTAGGTCCTATCTTGTCAAAATCCCGCGAACAAAACTCAGTGATTGAGTTGTAAATTTTCTGTGTTTTTTTCTTCCTCGCTCGAGCGAAGATGTCCTCGCTCGAGTGAAGGACTGCGTCTGGTATAAAAACCTGAAGGAGATGAATGTGCGCTCGAGCATGGAATTGGTGGATCGAGCGAAGGTCAATGCTCGCTCGAGCGAAGATGAAGGTGGCTCGAGCGACGAACTGCTTCCATACAAAAACCTGAAGGTGTTGTTTCCTCGCTCGAGCGAAGAGTTCGTGGCTCGAGCGAAGGCACTAGTAGAAATCACGCGAGATAAGCGTCTCGCTCGAGCGAGAGGAGCCTCGCTCGAGCGAGCTTCAGAATCCGGAATTTTTCAAGTGATTGGTTTCTTTCAGGATTGGGATTCTTTTTGGTTGTCTATAAGTAGATGGTTTTCTCTTAAAACTAAGGGAACTTTTTCTAGATCTGATTCAAGAATTCTAGAGTTTTGTTTGAAGTGTTCTTCTGAGAGTTAGATGAGTTTTCTTTGATGTTCTTGAGAGAGTTCTAAACTCATGAGTTGAGAGTCATACATCAAAGAGTTTGATACTACATATTCAAGAGTGTTCTCTTCGTGGGATCCGAAGATCAACACGTAAAGTTTCAAAAGGCGTTTGATTCTTTACGTAGTCGTAATTCGACAAGTGAAGTTGTGGTGTGGAATCAACTTCAGAATCAGTTCCGTGACGAAGGCGTGGTGAAAGGGTTACAGAAGATTCAGAGACAAATTGACTGGGTTGGGTAATTTGTATGGTTTCTTTGTAACTTTGTAGTCCTTTTGTAGTGGATTGATTAGTGGCGGTTCGCCCGTGGTTTTTGATTACAATTGAAGGTTCTTCAATTGTGGTTTTTCCACGTTAAAGATCGTTTATGTTGATTTATTATTTATTCCTAAAAACAAACAATCTAAAATCACTCTCGTACGTGCTTGATGATTTTAGATTGAGTGTTTTGGAATTTTTGGGATTTGGAATATTTTTATCTTTATTTAATCACGAATCACATAGGATTTTCAATTGGTATCAGAGCGGGTCACTCTTTGTTTTATTAAAAAAAAAAAAAACTTTTGTTTTTATCAAAACCATAGGAGTGTGATTTTGTGTGACTAGTATTATGGATTCTATTCGTGAAGGTAACTCGACTCATAGACCCCCTTTACTTGACGGTACAAACTATTCTTATTGGAAAGCTCGTATGAGAGCATTTTTAAAATCCATCGATGAGAAAGTTTGGCACTGCATTGTCTTTGGGTGGAGTGAACCTATTGTCACTATAGATGGCATTGATATTCCTAAACCCTTGATAAATGGGACACAACTGATTACCAGAACTCGAGTTGGAACAGCAAGGCTCTCAACTCCCTCTTCTGCTCTGTCACACCTGAAGAATTCCGCCGAATTTGCACGTGTGAAATAGCAAAAGAGGCGTGGGATATTCTTGAAACAATTCACGAAGGAACTACCTCTATCAAAAGGTCAAAACTTCAACGTCTCACATCTGCCTTTGAAACCCTTTTTATGCGCGACGATGAGACGTTTGATGATTTCTATGCAAAACTCAGTGATATAGTGAATTCCTGTTTCACTCTCGGTGAAAAAATCCCGGAAGCAAAAGTTGTGGGAAAAATTTTGAGGTCCCTTCCCGAGAGATTCCAATCAAAGGTGACAGCCATTGAGGAGGCTCAGAATGTTGATACCCTCAAGCTCGATCAATTGGTTGGAAATTTGCAGACTTATGAAGCACACCAAATTTCCAAGGAAAAGCAAAAAGAAAGTATGACTTTCACAAGTACTCATGAGACTGCAAAACCTCCGGAGACTGAATTTGATTTAGAGTCTGAGATGACGGCTATGCTTACAAAACAGTTTAAAATTTTTTTGAAAAAGAAGCCTAATTTCAGAGCCCCTATTTCAAAAGATAAGAGTAATGACAAACCTAAAGCTTTTCCACCAAAATTTGCTCAAACTACTGAAAAGAAGGTTGTTAGGGGGCCAGGGGTCAAGTGCTATGAATGTCAAGGGTTTGGCCATATGTCCCTTGAATGCCCTACGAAGAAGAATCGGAAGAAAGTCTACACCGTAACTTGGGATGATGAAAGCGGGTCGGAGCAAGAACCCGAAGAACCTGAATCTGGTGAAGATAGGGATAGTGCTTTCATGGCATTTTGGGCCACGGTTTCTCAACCTCTTCCAAAGCCTTCGGAATCAGCCCGTGGTCAGAACTTGCATCATGCTCCCACCTTTGATGGGACCAACTACCTGTATTGGAAAATTAGAATGAGGGCCTTTCTGAGAGCCTTTGAACCAGAAGGTTGGCAAACCATTGAAGAAGATACAGAAGGTGCAGATAATCCGGGCAATCAGAGAGCCCTAATCATTATTCGTGGAGCAATTTCTAATGAAGAACAGCAACGAGTCGTTCACTGCACAAAGGCTAAAGATGCATGGGAAATCCTGAGCCAATTCCATGAAAGAGGAGATTCACCCCCACCTCCATCCAACAACTTGTCTGCTTTGGTTGCTAGATTGGATGAGGTTAAGGAGAATGAGGAGCAAGAGAGGATGATGAACTATCTGAAGACATTGATGAGATCAATGGCGAAGAACTACAACAAGCTTACGAGAAGCTGTATGAGGAATCTCTGAATTTGTCTAAAACCAACGACAAACTCTCTCTCAAGCTCAAAACATGTGAGAGTGAGAATGTCCGGCTCAAAGGAGAACTCTTGACAGCAAAACAGAATGTCATCAAGATCTCAAGTGACAGGCAAGACTTATGTGGAAAACTTCTATCCTGTGAAACTAAAAGGAATGAACTTCTGAAAGTGTATTCCACATATGAAGAAAATCTTGAAAGACTTGAGCTGTCCCAAGCTGCATTGGAAGAGACAGTCAGACAGAAAGATGAAGAACTCCGTATTGCTAGAGCAACAATTGCCATGTGGAACAAAGGTTCCAGATCTCTAGAAGACATACTCGGGTCTCAACAAATGGGTTCTGACAAAAGAGGGCTAGGCTATGGTGCGACAGCTCACAAGGGACAGGCATCTACTTCACATAACTTGAAGACTCAAGCAAAGGGAAAATTAAAGATAGACCAGGTTGATCCTTCTCTTCATCAAGCAAAAGCAGGTAAGATCAACAAAAAGGAGGTAAAACCTGTTTTTATTTGTCATCACTGTGGTAGGTATGGCCACATTCCCTTACTGTTTTGAACTGTTTGGTAAGGTGTCTCAAAAGGGTAGAAATTCTAATACTTTTTGGGTTAGGAGACAACCTTACATGTCTAGGCAGAACACCAAGACTAAAAAGATTTGGGTTAGAAAAGATGATTTGACTTGTTTTGTTGCTCACACTGCTCTAAAAACACGTGACTCACACATGTGTATCTTGATAGTGTGCTCTCGTCATAT
>JAPPVO010008143.1:0-25850 GCA_030407325.1 Camellia japonica | reverse complement strand
TTTCTCATGCCTCGAATAACAATTAATTACTTGAAACAACTCTCAAACAAAGAAAACCAAGAAAGAAGGGAGGGAGCAAAAATGATTATGCGAAGTTGATTATTACCAAAATGAAACTCTTTACATAGAAACTAAGTAAAGAAAGCTATCTACTCGAATGACTCGGTGTCTAAGGCCTAAACAACCGAAGCCATGAGGACGTACAACACAACAAGTAAAGTATTCAAAGAATAAACTAATTAAATGAATTAAAATAGCCCTAAACGGCCCCTAAAACATAAAAAATAATAGCTAAAAGTATGTTTCAAATAGTACAAAACATAGCCAAAAACAAAGAGATACAAAACTAATAAACAAGACTAAGGGGGGGGTGGCTAACCCCTCCAATTTTTGGACTTCTACACCATTTTTTTAGCCTTTTTAAACTCTAAAAATTAGTTTGTAAGCCAAGAAAAATAGTGGTAAAACAAAGGGAATGAGCTATGAAATAAGGTGCAAGAAAGGGTGTTAAGCCTCTCTACCTTTAGTAGCTATTCAACCCCAAGTTCCAACACTTGAAATAGATCCAAAATAGTTAGAAAACACAAGAAAAAACTAGAACAAGATTGAAATGAAGGTAAGAAAAAAGGTGACAAGCTTATACCTCTTGAAGAGAGTAAGCTTTGGTTGTAAACCAAACTTGATCCTAACACACTCTCAAGGTTGAATTATGCTTCTCAAGGCTCAACCAAGGCTCCAAGTTTCATTTCTAAGGGTGTATATGATGTATAGATATGGTTCAAGGATGATATAATATCACAAAGCTAGCTTGCAAAGGAAGAAGGAGCTCTCAAAGGTGTTTTGGCTTCTTTGAAAATTTTCTAACCCTCAAAACAGAGATATATGCTAGTATTTATAGAATTTGAGCCAAATAGGTCACAAATATCTTCAAAAATAGACAGCTAGAGGATTCCCACCCATAATAGTATTTGTCGCCCAAAAGGCATAGCTGGCCCCAAATGGCCACAGTCGAGCCCCAATGTGGCTCCCTTATTCCTTTGGTTCAGGCTCAATGTATGTTGGCATGGTGCTGAATTTTTTGTGGTATATAGGTATAAAAACAGCTTGGGTATAGATGGTTGAGGTTTTTTAGAGCTAAAAATCATATTTCTTCATTGAGAATTCAAACCATTGATAACGTAACCTTCATCATCGAGTGCTCAAAACAAAGTGCCCAAGTCTTGTGGGCGGTCAAAAATGGGGTGTCTACACTTATACTTCTTTATACTATTTCGTAACACATGTTGTAGATTCAGGATGTATTATTTATGAATATATATCGCATGTGTAACATCTATTGTATAGTTGCATCTTATGAAATAGAAGGATATCGTACTTTGATTTATGTTGTTATTTAATTACCATTACAGTTGGTTTATTATAATTATTCTGGGGCGTTACAACTTGGTATCAAAGCATACCGAATTTGAATACTTTGGGTACGTGGGAAGTGGTTATTACCACAATGGATTTGTCTTGCTTAACAGAGATGTTTGTATGTATTGTATGCTTATGTGATAACATGCTTATGTGATTATATGGGTATGAGATTTAATTTCTAGGATATTGATTCGGTCTACAAGTTTTTAGAAGTCCTATTAGAAGAGCACTTGATCACTGCTACTTCTAATTGGAACTCTGGCAACACTACGGCATGGTCATTATCCAGGAAGGAAATTCGTATATGTTTATGTGATTACGTGCTTACGTGGAGTGAATTATTGTTGTCCACCGTATTAGGACGCGAGTGAATTAGTTTCAGCACATTTGTAAATGTTCTAATTGCTTTTGTTACCTTTATTAGGTTGTTGTCCACCGTATTAGGACGCAAGTGAATTAGCTTCGGCACATTTGTAAATGTGCTAATTGTTTTTGTTACCTTTATTAGGATGTTAGAATGTGGTCGTGGTCGTGGTCATGGTCATGGTGGTAAGCGTGGTAGGCCTAGATGGTAGGAGGTGCCGATACCAAATGATATTCTGACACAAGAGAGGGGGTTGGTCAGGCCAATATGGCCAAACTAGTTAGTCAGCAGTCCATGGGCACCTTAGCCTACAAAATAGCCGGAGCATTGTGGAATCTATGGATATTCTCAGGGTTGAGAATCAAGTCCAGGCTTAAGTAGCTGAAGCAGGGCCATTATTTCTGAAGCGAGAGTTTTTCTGATCAAATCCGAACAAGTGTTTGGGTGATCCCAAGGAGCCACTGAAGGCAAATGAGTGGCTAGAGCAGATAATGAAAACGTTAGAGATGTTTGGCATCGAGGATGACAGGCTTAGAGTGACCCTGGCATTATTCCAACTGAAGAGAAATGCGGCTCAGTGGTGGAAGTATGCACATGGGTGCATTGGAATGACTTGGAAGGCTTTTGTTAACCCCTTCCAGGACAAGTTTTTGCCTCCCACTATTAGGGAGAACTTGAGGGACCAGTTTTCTCAACTCAAGAAATTAAGCAGACCAGTGGTCGAGTTTGAGGCCGCATTTACTAGTCTGTCGAGGTTTGCACCGAAACTTGTGGCAACTGAGGAGCGCCGTTGTTTAGAGTTTGAGAAGAGGTTAAGGACCGGGCTTATGTTAAAAGTGGCCTGTTTGATGATTAGAGATTATGGAAGCCTTGTCGAGGCAGCGGCTCATCATGAGACCGTGATGCAGATGAAGGAGGAACGGATGAGGGGCTCTAGGAGGAGTCAGGATGTTCAAGAGGACAGTAAGAGGCAGAGGGGTCCTATCCTACAGCAATCCCAGGGAGCACAGTCCAGGTCCACTTTTCCAGTGCCAAGTTCAGGTTCTAGGAGAGGTGGTCAAAGAGATTTCACATGCTTTAAGTGTGGTCAATTGGCCACAAGTCTCTAACTTGCCCATAGAGAGGAGGAGAGCAGCGATTTGCATCATCTTCGACTCGTTCTCAGAGTTGGAGTCAAGGGAGAGGGCAGCTGCTTACTTCCTATTCGTGTGGACAAACAGGGCATATGAAAAGGTTTTGCCTACAGTTGCGTGGCATACCTGGTGCGTCTGGTTCGAGGCAGACACAAAGCCACCAGCCTACATAGCCAGTTCAGGCCTCGAGGGCCAATCAGGAAGCCTCTTCTGCTCAATCAGTGCATTAGGCTTATGCTTTGAGGGGTGAGCAGGTTGAACAAAGACCTACAGGGTGTGTGTATGTTGTTCCCACGCCAGACCTAGTACCAATGTGTCACGACCCAAACCCGCCACTATGGGTTTAGCATCGTAACCGGCCAGTAATCCTTGGATTACCGAAGGCCTCTGAACTGATTAACAAAATTCAGGGGCTAGCGGAAGCAAATGCATGAATATAGTTGTCCAATGAGCTATGTAGACTTACATGAAACAGAATATTTAAAACTTTGTATACATAGCCAAAAATCATTTTCTCATTATACCCACACACTTAGCAATAACATCTCAAGTACAGCCAACAAAACTAAGAATTCTCATGTACAGAAACAGTAGAACTTTAACACAGGACACTTCAGGAACCTCCATGTGAGGCGCAATGGTTGGCTGACAACAGGACACGGATCCAGACAAAACCTTTAGGCTCGATCTCGAGAATGCCCACCTATATATATATATACACACACACAGTGAGCTAAAGCCCAGTGAATAACATCAATGTAAAGAGGTTAGTGAACAAAATCTGAACATGTCATAAGCATAAAACAGATCATAGCATAAACATTCTTGTATCTAAGCATAGTAATGGTACATCCCATAGAACACATCACATAACGTCTTCCGACTAGAGTAATCGGTTCCGGATACCGATTAAACACATATCACCACAATGAAGTGGCTAACGAGATCTCGTATAATCACATGTATGTCATGGACCGGCATTACATGCCGTCTCCCATGACTTGGGACTTATCTATAGATGCCATAATAGATTTCAAACATGGAACATTCGTTCACGAAAACAGATATATCATTCAGAAATCATAACTTAACATATCCATTTGGAACATAATTCATATGAACATATCTTTACAGAAATGTTACTCACAATGGTTCCTGTCAATGGTCAATCAATCCTCGAGTCTTGACCTACAACCACAAAATACATAACATAAGCATATCTTATCATTACACATTCAGGTGGCCATCACGGCTTAGCTTACATTACATTGGTTCTTGTTCTTTCTTATCACATAGATCAAAACATACTCTTGAATCTCATAACTTAGTGCATTCTTTACTTAGTGTGTTTCTAATCCATAACCTCATTACTATGGCTTAATTAAGTCTTAGGAATGCCTAAGATGCAATGAGGATGCCAAAACATGAATTGAAACACTTGGTAAATTTTCTGAAAATAAGGTCCCCGCTCAAGCGTAGCTTTCCTCGCTCGAGCGGACATGCAAAATGAGAGGGCTTGCTCGAGCATGACTTCATTCGCTCGAGCGGCCTGCAAACCTGGAAAAAGTACTGGTTGGTCACAAACCACGCTCGAGCTACAACTCCAACGCTTGAGCGGATCAACAATATACAAGGGGTTCGCTCGAAGCGTGACTTTTGTCGCTCGAGCGGAGCGCTCATTGATTAAGGCCGAAATGTACATCATTGAGGCCGTTAATTAGAATCTCTTAACTTCACGTGCTGGTCAACCGTATATTTTATGTGTGTTGAATGTCAATCAGGTTGTACATCGTCGGAGCATAAAATGGGCAAAAAGACAAAATTTGGACAGAGTTGACTTTTTCTGGAAAAGTCAAACTGATGTTTTTAAACCTGTTTGGAAGTGAGTAGAAGTATAAAAAGAAAAGTAAAGGCTTTTCTAGGTTCTGAATTTGTTTTGACCTAAGGAGAGAGACTAGGGTTTGGGAAGAGAAAGGAACAAGAAGCTTCAAAGATGTCTCCAATGGTGGTTTCTTCTCCTTCTACCTCATTCCATTCCTCCATGAGTGGCTAATCTTCCTTTTCTAGGGTTTTGAAGAAACCCTAGCCATGTAATAGGTTTTTCTTTTTGATTTTATATTATGTAAAGGTTTGAACCATTGTATGGTGTTTTAGAAATTCTTTATATATATAATTTTCTATTCTTCGAATATTTGACTTTCTGTGATTGTTAAATGTTATCCATACAATTGTTTTCTTTTCCTTCACATTCAAGGTATGGAACGAACCTACTACGAGGAACGAGTCGTATCACTACCTTAGTTTAGAGTGAACGGTTCGTATTACTTGAGATGGTTCGTGCTCGTACATTGAATGTGATGATCTTCTTGTCAAATGCTTCGAACTTGTAGTTGCGAAACATTAATCCGTTCAAACCATAGCATAATTGATTTCAATTAGAAACCCTAATTATGTGGTTAGTGGTGAATTCTCTACCCTAGGTTTTTTCCCAATTCAGTAAACCTAGATTTCAATTATTCTGATAATTCAATTCCTTAGTTTAATTTATTCGTTATTAAATTAGGTTATAAACACCAATCTTTTTATCAAAATTAATTTAGGAATTTAATAATTAAATTAGTTTAATTTCACAATAGTCCCTGTGGATCGATACCTGGACTTGCCATTATTCTAATTGAATTTGGTATAGTTTAGTATTTAATTTTGTGTGTTCAACGACCCATCAAATTTTGGCGCCGTTGCCGGGGACTTCTGGCGAAATTAGTTAATTTAAAGTTACATTCTTATTTTAATTTTTAGTTTAGGATTTTATGCTTTTGGTGTTGCTAAGTGTGCAGAGCGTTTGAAATTGGAGCTATCATTGAAGTGCAAGCGGAGCGCAGCCAAGCTTTAAAAAAAAAAAAAAACGCAGCACTAAAGTGAGTAAACAGAAGCAAACACTCACAAGCAAAGCACCAAAGTGCTAAAACGAAAGTCAAAGCTCAACTGGGGGTTGGAGACAACGTCTACACGTCAAGCATCCGCAAGACGAGTAAAGCGTTTTCGTTAAAACCGCTGTGAGTATTTCTTCCTTTGGTATTTTGCTTTCATACTTAGTGCACAGAGTCGAACTTATTGTGTGTCTGTGGGTAGTGTATGCACGGGCGTCGTTCTTGTCGCCCTAAATTGTGGTGTTTGGACCTTGAACTAGAAAGGACCCTTAGGAGACTTAGGGCTTCTGCCCGTATTCCTAGGCTTGATATTCATACATTGAGCCATTAGAGATGGCAGATCCTAATGTCCCGAATGTGCCCAACCGGACACTTAAGGATTATTTTACACCCACTGCCTATACATCACCATCATGCATCCAATTGCCCAACACCACTGCTGCTCATTATGAGATTAAGTCCAGCACCATACAAATGCTCCCATCATTCCATGGACTAACTCATGATGACCCTTATAAGCATTTGAATGAATTTCTGGAAATTTGCTCGACAGTGAGGATCCAGAATTTCACAAATGAGGCCTTAATGTTGCGATTGTTTCCATTCTCGTTAAAGGATAAAGCCAAACACTGGCTAAATTCTTTACCTGCTAATTCAATCACAATTGGGACCAATTACAGCAACGGTTCTTGGAGAAGTACTTTCCCATAGGTAAAACCAACCAACTTAGGCGAGCCATCACAAACTTTGCTCAAATGGATGGCGAGCAATTCCATGAGACGTGGGAAAGACTTAGAGACCTTCTCCAACAGTGTCCCCACCACCAAGTGCCTGATTGGCAACTTGTTCAAACATTCTATTATGGCTTAACTGAGCCACACCGCCAAATGGTGGATTCGTCCTTGTGGTGGGACATTTATGTCTAAAAATGATGCCGAGGCATGGCAATTGTTTGAGAACTTAAGTGATAATTCCCTTCACCATGCCTCCGCAGCCCCGCAAGTCCGGCAACCCGTAGTTGGAGCCCGAAAAGAGGGGCATTTATGAGGTCGGGAAACCTAGAGTTAGCCCAACAAGTAGAGCATTGTCCCGCAAGATGGACCAATTATTAGCTACGGGACATGCCCCTACCCAGCAAGTTCAGCCTCAATTTCACGAGGTATGTGTTATTTGTGCAAGCCCTGCTCATGACTTGAGTGAGTGCCCTTCGGCATCACAATTTCCGGAGTTAGTCCAAGAGCATGTGAATGCAGCTCAAGGATTCTCCAACCCAGGTAATGATCCATACTCCAACACATACAATCCGGGATGGAGAAATCACCCTAATTTCTCATGGAGACCCCTTCACAAGGCACTTCTTACAATCCTCACCACCAAGGCAGAATTTCAATAATTTTGCCAACCAATCATCTTACCGACCACCGCAACCTTATAGGCCCCCACAACCATACGGCAACCACAACCACAACCCCCGCCTGTTCCTCAGGGCAACTCTGCTTTGAGACTCAGGTGTTGGAAGTTCTCTCAGAACTTAAGGGGTTAGCACCGATAGTTCACTCCCACACTCACTCTATTGCCAAGATAGAGACCCAATTGGGTCAAATGGCTAACAACATGAATCGAGAGAGAGAGGAGGGAAAATTACCAAGTCAAACTGTGGCCAACCCTAAGGGACAATACGGGGCAGAGAGTTCGGTGGGAATGGTAAGCAACATGAGCAAGTGCAGCGGTGGTTGCTTTGAGAAGTGGGGAAGTTAGAGCCTCAGTCAGTTGCGTCTGATGCAACTAGAGTTAGGAAGGATGACCACGGTGGTTCACCTAGTGAGAGCAAGGTTGAGGGGGAAACACTTAAGAGGGATGACTTAGTCCCTAGTACTTCACTTGAGCCCAAGGCACCATATGTGCCTAAGGCACCCTTTCCCAGTGCCTTGATACACCGTCCCCTTTTAATAAAAGGCGGCATCTATGGAGGCAATGATAGAGGTCTTTAAAACAGGTAAAAATCAACCTCCCCCTGTTGGAGGCGATTAAGCAAGTACCATCATATGCCAAATTTCTGAAGGACCTTTGTACGCAAAAGCGTAAATCTAGGACACATGTGTCCCAAAAGGTCCTACTCACGGAGCAAGTAAGCTCCATCTTGTTAAATGACACACCTCCTAAGCTTAAGGACCCGGGTGCCCCAACCATTGCATGCATTATAGGGGACCATTTCATTGATAGGGCCTTATTGGATTTAGGGGCGAGTGTCAATTTGTTGCCGTACTCTGTGTACGAGGAATTTGGGCTTGGCGAGTTGAAGCCCACTACTGTTACTCTTCAGTTGGCTGACCGGTCCCTCAAAGTGCCACGTGGCATGATTGAGGATGTATTAGTTAAGGTTGATAGGTTCTACTTCTTGTTGACTTTTTGGTTTTAGATATGGAACCGGTAGCCAGTTCGAGGAAACAATCCCGTGATTTTGGGTCGACCCTTCTTGGCTACGGCCAATGCATGCATTAATTGTCGGACCGGGGTTATGGAAGTTTCATTTGGTAACATGCAAGTGAAACTTAATGTTTTCCAAGCATCACAACAACCTCATGAAAGAGAGGAGTGCTTAGTGGGATGTTGTGGATGAGATTGTGAGGAGGCTTTGCCCTCCATTATGTAGAGGACCCTTTAGAGGCTTGTCTAGCTCATTTTGGGTTTTGAAAATTTTGATATAGATGGGTCAGTTGAGGAGGTGAATGTCTTGCTAATTCTTCTTCTACACCGGATTTTCCTCCATGGAAAGCCCGGTTTGAGTCATTCCTCCTCTGTCGAGAGAGCCTGCTACACCATCTTTGGTCACACCACCTACACTTGAGTTGAAGCCACTTCCGGCCACACTCAAGTATGCATTTTTAGGGCCCCAGGAGACTTTACCAGTTATCATTGCATCTGACTTGACTGCTGAGCAGGAGAGCTCGTTAATGAGTGTTCTCGTGGCACATCGGAGTGCTATAGGTGTGGTCAGTGGCTGATTTAAAGGGATAGATCCCTCCGTGTTGCATGCATTATATACATCTAGAGGAGGACACAAACCTTCTTGTGAAATGCAACGGAGACTGAATCCTAACATGAAAGAGGTAGTGAAGAAGGAGGTTTGAAATTGTTGGATGCGGGTATCATATACCCCATCTCAGATAGCAAGTGGGTGAGTCCACACAAGTGGTGCCCAAGAAAATTGGGGCATCACTAGTTGTTGAGAATGAGGAGGAGAGTTAGTCCCCACACGAACCACTACTGGGTGGCGAGTGTGTATTGATTATAGGAGACTAAATTCCTCGACTAGGAAGGACCATTTTCCCTTACCTTCATTGACCAAATCCTAGAGCGGTTAGCGGAGCAGGGGTTCTATTGTTTTCTTGATGGCTACTCAGGGTATAATCAAGTCCCGGTGTACCCCGCTGACAGGGAAAAGACCACATTCACATGCCCTTTTGGCACTTTTGCTTACAAGCGCATGCCCTTCGGGCTATGTAATGCACCAGCGACCTTTCAACGGTGTATGATGGCAATTTTCTCCGACATGGTGGAGAAATTTCTTAGAGGTTTTTATGGATGACTTTTCGGTGTTTGGAACGTCTTTTGAGGAATGCCTTAGGAACTTGACTAGAGTGTTAGAACGATGTATTGAGGCAAACCTAATCTTGAGTTGGGAAAAGAGCCATTTTATGGTTCGTGAGGGTATAGTGTTGGGACACATTGTGTCCCCTCGAGGTATAGAGGTTGACAAGGCTAAGGTTGACCTCATTGCAGGCCTTCCTCCACCCAATTCCGTGCGTCAAATCAGGTCGTTCTTAGGGCATGCAGGTTTTTACCGTAGGTTCATTAAAGACTTCAGTAAGATATCACGTCCTTTGTGTAGTTTACTAGTTAAGGACGCGCCTTTTGTCTTTGATAAGGCATGCTTAAAGGCATTTGAAACACTAAGAATGGCCTTGACCACTGCCCCAATCATGAAATCACCAGATTGGTCACTTCCCTTTGAAATCATGTGTGATACCTCTGATTATGCTGTCGGGGCTGTGTTGGGCCAAAGGGTCAATAAGGCACCATTTGCTATATATTATGCTAGTCGCACTCTCTCGGATGCTCAATTGAACTACACTACTACCGAGAAAGAGTTGCTAGCTGTGGTCTTTGCCTTAGACAAATTTCGGTCTTATCTCCTAGGTTCCAAGGTCATAGTCTTCACTAATCATGCCGCTTTGCAGTATTTATTATCTAAGAAAGAGACCAAACCTAGGTTGATTAGATGGATTTTGTTGCTTCAGGAGTTTGATGTAGAAATCCGTGATAAGAAAGGATCCGAGAATGTGGTGGCGGATTATCTCTCCCGAATCCTTGTTGAGTATAATAGTGACCCTCTTATTTTGCATGATTCGTTTCCGGACGAACAACTCTTTGAGCTGTCACAAGCGAGCCCTCGTGGTTTGCACATATTATGAATTACTTGGCCATTGGGCAAATTCCGCAGAATTGGTCTAAGCAAGACAAAGATCGATTCTTTTCGCAGGTCAGGTATTACTTTGGGAGGATCCGGAGTTGTTTAAATATTGCTCGACCAAGTGATCCGACGGTGTGTGCCGGAGAGTGAGGTGCATAGCATTCTTACATTTTGTCATTCTTCTACATGTGGCGGTCATTTTAGTGGGCATAAAACGGCCGCTAAGATTTTACAAAGCGGGTTTTATTGGCCACAATTTTTAAAGATGCCATCAATTTTGTAGAACTTGTTTGCGCTGTCAGCAAATGGGTTCGATGTCTCTTCGTGACATGATGCCAATGTCCCCTATTCTTGTGGTAGAAATATTTGATGTTTGGGGGATTGATTTTATGAGTCCTTTCCCGTCGTCATTCGGGTTTGAGTACATTCTCTTGGCAGTAGATTATGTGTCTAAGTGGGTGGAGGCAATAGCTACCCGAACAAACGATCATAGAGTGGTAATCAAATTCTTGCATGAAAACATCTTTAGTCGTTTTGGGTTTCCTAGAGCCATAATAAGTGATCAGGGTACACATTTTTGTAACCGGTTCTTTGAGTCGGTAGTTAAGAAATACTCTATCACTCATAAAGTTGGCACTCCATACCACCCTCAAACTAGTGGCCAAGTGGAAGTCTCAAATAGGGAGGTAAAGCACATAATTGAGAAAACTGTGAGACCGGATAGAAAAGATTGGTCACAAAGGTTAATTGATGCATTATGGGCTTACCGCACTGCTTATAAGACACCATTGGGATGTCACCATATAGAGCGGTGTTCGGTAAAGCTTGCCACTCCCTGTTGAACTTGAGCACCGAGCAATGTGGGCCATAAAGAAGTTTAACTTCGATATAGCCGCGGCTAGGCTCAACCGGAAATTGCAACTGAATGAGTTGGAGGAAATACAGAATGATGCATATGAGAGTTCGAGAGTTTTTAAAGCTCGGACTAAAGAATTTCATGACAAGCACATTAATAGAAAATCCTTTGAACCCGGCCAAAAAGTGTGGCTTTTTAATTCAAAATTGAGACTCTTTCCGGGTAAACTAAGGTCTAGATGGGATGGACCCTTTGAGGTTGTTGAGGCATTTATTCACGGCGCCGTTGAGGTGCGAGATCCAAAGACCGGCCACACTTTCAAAGTGAATGGCCAAAGATTGAAACCATATATAGAAGGGATTGGGAATGAAGATATGATTGAGTCCATTGCTTTGATGGACCCATTTTACTACGATTGATAGATTGATTTGTTGTTCTCTTTTCTTTCCCTTCTATGCTATTCTGTTTTTCTTTGTTCTCGTGATGCTTTACTTGTGTCTAAGAGACTTTAAATCCTCTAAAGCTGTAATTCCTTTGGTGTTTGCCGTGCCCGGACGGCATCTGACGGTCTGGTATAGCCACCTAACCAAGTTTGTAGTGAGTTCCTAGGAGACCAACTGAGACGGTGGAAACTAGAGTTCGAATGGCAAAGCCTAGAACACAAAGGTTTGGGATTTCCGAGACTAGAGTCTGGTTTAAATACCCAGGGGTGTGGATTGCTTCAAAACTACCTCGGCTTGAACTCTGTATGGCAGCCCCATAGGTTGAGGTAGCTTTATGCGCCTCGATTCTGGATACCAAATCAACCTAGTCTGTCACCTGTTGGAGAATAGGGAAAGTTACAAACACAGTTAGGGAGAAAAGTAGTATCCGTGGTTTTTCGCGTGAAGATTATACCTTTAATAGGCATCCCGGGGACTTGCGGCGTTTTTTCAAAAAAAAAAAAAAAAATGGTTTCGTTTGGTTTTGTTTTGTTTTATTTTTATTATTATTATTATTTATTTCATTTTTTTTAATGTCTTTAAGTAAATAAATTTTAAATAAATACGTAAATAAATTTTAAAAATACATAAATATACATTTATTTTATTTATAATTTTTTTTTATATATTAAAAAATATATATATATATTTCGTTTTTATTTTATTTTATTTTATTTTTTTTATTTCTTATTTTCTATTTTCGTACAAAAAAAAAAAAAAAAGAGACAAACCTTATCTTCACACTTCCCATTCTCTCTCATAATCCCAATCTCACAGATTCGTGTTCTCTCTCTCTCTCTCACAACCCCACACAAACCCACTATCTTCCATCTTCTTCTTCCTCCACCTTTTTCTTCTTTCTTCTTCTCTTCTTTCTTCTTCTTCCTCACCACCACCATCTCACCGCCGGCGTCTTATTTCCTTACCGTCTGTCGAATCTCCGACGACCACCATTTTTTCCGGCGAATCACCATTCTTTTTCTCTCTTTCTCCACTTTTTCAAGGTAATTTTTTGCCTTTTATGTATAGATTTGTGCGTGTAGATTTGTGGATGTGAAGTTTTTGATTTTGTTTTTAGCTTTTTTTTTTTTTGGTGATCTAGTGTTCATAAAAATAAATAAATAAATAAATAAATAAATAAAAAACATTTAGCCATGTTTGATATTAGTTGTTCTTTCTTTCTTTCTTTTATTTTTTATTTAGCTATGTTTATTTAGCAATGTAATAGTATACTAACTTAGCCATGTTTTATTAGTTTGTTCATAAAATAAAAAAAAAACCTCAGAAATCATGGTGTTAATACTAATCCTAATTTAGTTTTTTTTTTTATTTTGCTTTATTTATTTAGTTAAATTGTTTAGTTAGTAATTCTCATCAGTTTAATTAGTTCATGTATTGTTTAGGTTTTATTTTTATTTTTACTTTTATTTGTTTGGTTAGTGATGTTATTTTTATTTTTTATTTTATGATGTAATTGTTCTTTTAATTATTAAGTAGTTTAATTTATTTTATTTTATTTTATTTTATTATTAAGTAATTCAGAAAAATAAAAAAAAATTTAAAAAAAAAATGTTTAGCTTTGGTTGTTTTATTCTATACTTTAGTCTCTTTTGTAGTTTAGTTTAGTTTAGTTTATTTTATAGTTTAGTTAATTTAATTTAATGTCATTTTTATTCATGTATTTAATTATTTTCGTTTTTATTTTCAAAAAAAAAAAAAAAAGTGGGCATTGCATGTGGTACATACGTGGGCAAACTTGTGCTTTCCTATTTTATTTTATTCTCATAATTGGTTCCACGGGTTTGTGTCTATTTGCTTTTGGTGTGTGCAGGATATGAGTCGACGTATTTCTCGAGCCTCCAAGAAGGCCAGAGGTTCCACCTCTTCGGCGCCACCACCGCCATCGTCACCACCATCCTCGCCACCACCACCGGGTGACTTACCCCAGCCGGAGTGGGCTTCACACCCTCTTCACAAGCTCACGCAGTTCAACCTGCAATTTTTTCAGGGTGAGACAGACACTACTTGGGCCGTTGAGCAGCTCCGACTCCGGCAACAGTTGGGCATTTGCTCTGTCACAGCACCAACTTATCCTCGTCTGGTACGACTCTTCTACCAGAACCTATATGAGTCACCCACCGAGGCTGGACTGCTCTCTAACATTGATGGTCAGGCTGTCCACCTCACCTCATCCATGATTGCCACAGTGTTAGGGTTTTTCGCCAAGCCGGAATATCAGCCCTTCCCGAAAGTTGAGGATCGACAACCCATTCATAGCCTCATCCAGCAATACTTCCCGGGAGCCCACGGTGACCTCAGTTTCACATGCTTGCGGCGGAGCAAGCTGCCTAGCCACTTGCTATTCCTGGATTCCGTGGTCCATAAGAATGTCCTTCCACTTGGGCATCGCGTTGAGCGACGATTGGAGTTTGTTCGGGTTCTCCATGGGTACCAGTATAGCTATCAGGTCCCGCTGGCGCGTATCATCTTCATGCACTTGCAGAAATTCCTACGAGAGGCAGTTCGGCCTGATCCTATGCAAAACCTGACTTGGCCACTACCATTTGCCAATCTGCTTACACTTGTGTTTCAGCTGAACCACCTCCACATTGCTGAGGATGAGGAGATTGATAGAGGGTATCTCTTTCACCCAGCGGGAATGGTAGCATAGCATATCTCGTATCCCGCAGCCGGTTGGTGCCCCAGTTGATGAGGCCCACGCGCCCGTACATGACCACCCACCACATCCTGTTTCCCCCGTGCCTCCCCAAGGGGACCCACTGTACATGACTCGCGAGGAGTACTTACACCTTTAGCACTCTGTAGATCAGGTCCACAGTACTCTTCGTGATCATCACCAGAGTCTCATGGAGTTGCGCACGGATTTTCAGGCGCATTGCGACTATTCTCGGGCGACCTTCGACCAGCTGCTCGCCCACCAGCAACGGATTCAGGATGACGCCTTTGAGACGCGCTCTTTGATGCAAGCTTTGTTCGCCCAGCATTTCCCACCACCACCACCGGCTTCCCCGTAGTCCCCATCTGTATATTACTTTGTCTCTTTTATTTTTATTTTTATTTTCCTTTTTAGTAATTTTTTTTAAAAAAAAAAAAAACCCTGTGAAGTGTATACATGTTACTCTCTGCCTACCTGGATGTGCACCTACAATTCTGGTAATATTCTCTCATTTCTCTTTACTTTTCCATTGAGGACAATGTCATATTCAAGTTGGGAGATGAGGGTTATATTTTCTTTTGTGCATTTCTATTTGGCTCATAATTCATGCTATACTGTTTCACTTGATTGCATTACTTCACTTGATGTGACTTTTTGCTAGTTAGGGTGATGATATTTGCATATGTTATTTGGAGATCATAGTAGACTTGTATGAAAAGGGTTTATTGGGTAGATACTTGCATGTGATGTTTGCACGAGGAGAGTTGTCTGTGTTTGTGATTTTAGTACACTTGTCATGAGTATGCCTTAATTCATATGAACACACTATCATAGCAGTGATCTTTTTATTATAATCCCTGGTGTATATCATTGATAATAGCTAGAGTTACAGAAAAGAATAAATGAGGAGCCAAGATTCTTAAAAAAAAAAAAAAAAAAAAAAAAAAAAACCTTGTCTTGTTTGGATTCGTAGCCTTTTTAACTCGAGTTATTAAGCCCGTGGGGGTGTCTCTACATCTAATGCCCTAAAACCGTCTGGTTTGGGAGTCATTGGCCCAAAACTTGCTAGATGGGTTAATTAGAAAGCTTAAGGGACTTGGACATTGCACAGTTAAGGAAAAATAAGAAGAATGACTTGTTCGGATTCGTAGCCTTTTCAACTCGAGTTATTAAGCCCGTAGGGGTGTCTCTACACCTAATGCCCTAAAACCGTCTGGTTTGGGAGTCATTGGCCCAATGCTTGTTACATGGGTTGATTAGAAAGCTTAATGGATCAGGACATTGCACAGTCATTTAAAAAAAAAAAACTACTTTTGAGAATCTTGGCTGCAACAGGTTGGTTTTTCTGTATATGTTGGGTGTTATTATGAGTTACACTGGGCTATTATAGTGGATAGTTAACTAATATGGAGGTTGCACTTTACACTAAGGGTACTCATGACTTGTTTACTAGCATGCACAAGTACAGGGGACTTTACTTTTGTATTAACTGAATTGTGGTTTTGACTCAATAGGTTCCTTCATACTTGTCCACTGTGCCTTTAATGACTTATGATGTCTCCATATCACACTGTAGCGGCACATAAGTTAGTGGAGTAGTGTAGTCATTTGTTGTTGAGTATATATGAATATGTTAATGTTTGTGGGTATCATTTATGGAAACCCTCACGAGACTTTACTCGTCCACTTGGGGTAACCTTGTGGTTTAAAGGCTTGTTGCATATGCTAAATGTAACCGTTTTTCCCACGAAAGAGGAAATAGATAGATTTTGTTTTATTTTATTTTATTTTACTTGCTTGAGGACTAGCAAGTAGTAAGTTGGGGGATGTGATTAAGGCCGAAATGTACATCATTGAGGCCGTTAATTAGAATCTCTTAACTTCACTTGCTGGTCAAACCGTATATTTTATGTGTGTTGAATGTCAATCAGGTTGTACATCGTCGGAGCATAAAATGGGCAAAAAGACAAAATTTGGACAGAGTTGACTTTTTCTGGAAAAGTCAAACTGATGTTTTTAAACCTGTTTGGAAGTGAGTAGAAGTATAAAAAGAAAAGTACAAGGCTTTTCTAGGGTTCTGAATTTGTTTTGACCTAAGGAGAGAGACTAGGGTTTGGGAAGAGAAAGGAACAAGAAGCTTCAAAGATGTCTCCAATGATGGTTTCTTCTCCTTCTACCTCCTTCCACTCCTCTATGAGTGGCTAATCTTCCTTTTCTAGGGTTTTGAAGAAACCCTAGCCATGTAATAGGTTTTTCTTTTTTGATTTTATATTATGTAAAGGTTTGAACCATTGTATGGTGTTTTAGAAATTCTTTATATATAATTTTCACTATTCTTTCGAATATTTGACTTTCTGTGATTGTTAAATGTTATCCATACAATTGTTTTCTTTTCCTTCACATTCAAGGTATGGAACGAACCATACTACGAGGAACGAGTCGTATCACTACCTTAGTTTAGAGTGAACGGTTCGTATTACTTGAGATGGTTCGTGCTCGTACATTGAATGTGATGATCTTCTTGTCAAATGCTTCGAACTTGTAGTTGCGAAACATTAATCCGTTCAAACCATAGCATAATTGATTTCAATTAGAAACCCTAATTATGTGGTTAGTGGTGAATTCTCTACCCTAGGTTTTTTCCCCAATTCAGTAAACCTAGATTTCAATTATTCTTGATAATTCAATTCCTTAGTTTAATTTATTCGTTATTAAATTAGGTTATAAACAACCAATCTTTTTATCAAAATTAATTTAGGAATTTAATAATTAAATTAGTTTAATTTCACAATAGTCCCTGTGGATCGATACTTGGACTTGCCATTATTCTAATTGAATTTGGTATAGTTTAGTATTTAATTTTGGTGTGTTCAATGACCCATCACTCATACCTGCAAAAAAAATACTGAGAGCTCACATTCTCCGCTCGAGCTTAGGATTCCTCGCTCAAGCGGACTATGAAATTCTGGGCTTCCAAAAACAAAGTTTTGAGCTTCAAGATGCAATTTCAATGGCCACACTCATGCATAGCTTGATCAAAACACTTGGAAAACTTTTCTAAAACACAAATATATGATCATTTACAAACCCTTAGCTCAAAACTCATGGATTTAGCCAAATTTGAGTTCAAACTTCCATGTATGTATGTTTCAAAAACTCTTTCCCTCAAAGTCCATATTCATAGAAAAATTGAGCTTCTAGACTTCAACATATATACAAAACTCTTTCTTGAAACATGATTAAAAGGCATTAAGTGATGATTCAGACATGCATGAGCCAATTATTATAATTTCTACATTAATGATCAAATTAAACTTGATATGGCAAAACCCAACATGCATGAAGACTTCTTTACAAACACTCAACAAACATGGAATTTGCTTTCAAAGCTTGATCTAGTATGCATGCATGTTAATTTCATGGTCTCAACTCAACATGATAACAAGGCTTATATTCAAAATGATGATGTAACACTCTTACTTCCATGCATGTAAGAATTATGAGCCAATTCTTCATTTTCTTGATAAACTCATTAGAAATATATGCAAATGATGATAACAACTCCATGAATGCATCTTTATTACACAAATTCTTCATGAATTATGGATTAGATGCTCATCAAAAGCGCTCAATTACACAAGATCCTTGCCAAACTTGAACTACTCTAGCAAAATCCTCAACTTCAACTTTGAATCTACACTTTCTCTCTCTAAAATGGAGTCACTCTCTCTCTAGAATGAAATCTCAGATTTTTGCACTAAGGGAAATGAAGAAGATGTGAGCTCACATGAGCTTAAGTCTCATATTTATAGTTGTAGTGGCTTAATCCTATAATTAGAACATAAGGCTTGCCAAACACAACTTAATTAATCGTTCTGAATCAATTTTTAATAAAATTTGCCATAGTGTTCTAAAAATTCCAAATAACATATTGACGTAATCAATTTCGATTTCAGATGCAGATAAGGCTTTCAATTTTCATATTAAAGCGGAATACCAGACAGATATTTCTACAAGTAACAGATAGAAAGCCAAAATCTTGCAAAATACAGAATAAACACATAATTTATTTTAATCCCCTCATTACCATCATTAAATACGTATTAGTAGCTAATTACGGATCGGGGTTGTTATAGTCTCCCCACCTTAAAAAATTTGGTCCTCCAAACTCGAGTTATCTTATATCAAAAGAAATGATGTCCAACAAAATATAACTTCAACTCTTTATAAAACGGAAGCATAACTGTATTCCTAAACATGTTCATGACCCAATCTCGATATTAACTCCGTACCAGAACATAATCAGAAATTATATATAGAGAGTAGAGTTCATATCAAACAGAGTCTTATGCACATTCAGACTTTAATCAGAAACAGATTCATTTTCAAATCACATGCAGAAGTCGGAGTTCATGCTTAATCTCACATAGTACATCCAATAGCGCTAACAGAACAGATGCAGAACATATGGTGGTTATGAATAACCAGTTCCATAAAGGAACCTCCGGATCCGGGTAACAGAGAATAAATACGTTGAGCCCCATGATGGAGCCTCCGGTACGGGTAACAGAGTGCAAACATATTAAGTTCCATGAAGGAACCTCCGATACCAGGTAACAGCCAACACATATCACATGATGCTAAGGATGTCACGAATACATATCATAAATTGGACATTCATTCATCGTACAGAATATAGCACATCAGAAAATAGATCTTATTTTATCACACAGAAAATAAATACAGTTTAACATAACTTTACTAAGTTATTACCCACATTACTTATATCAATTACTTATCGTAGGTCATAGATTCACACTGTTTCCATTTTCATAAGTAATTTCCCCCATCAAGTTACAGAGATTTGATTTATTCATTTCCGAGTCACTCATCCGGTCTTTATTTAATTCAGTAATTCACCATCGTTATTCGAAGTCATTCGGGAGTTGTCAAGTATACCAGGCAAATTCATATATCAATCCCATAGCAGTAAACAAAATTTTTGACGTAGTCACTCGCATACTGTTCATCAGCCTCGGTTCCCACAATTCCATTGTACTATACGTTATTACAGAAGTAGTCATTCATAGAACATACTGTTTTCATATAATTCCATGTAGTCGAGGTTCACAATTAAACTAGTCTGCTGTTAACAAGTCCCACATCATCAATTTCGAAGTACCGTAACGCAAAAGTGATTATTCTCTTATTCAAACAAGTTCATGTAATAACAGTAATACCGAAGCAATTAATCACGTGACATACATATAGTACTTCCACATTCCCAGAGCATAATTACCAGATCTCATAATCCCATTCACGTGTTTTCCCAATCAGTTACAGGCACATGGTTAAAAGCTATTCATAATCACATAGTTTGCTATTGACGGTTCACGTTCTTCCTAAGCGTTCAAGGTTGATTCGAGTTCTCAGTCGATTAGTTCCCGTAATAACCCGGTCCGATCATTCGGTCATAAGTAATTCGTAATCCCCCATAAGCAATCAAATCAAATAACAGCTCTCCATTTAGGCAAAGGTCTCCTCAGATCAAATCAAATGAAAGTCTTATCGGATCACATCAGATGAAAGTTCTATCCGGTCAGATCAAACAGAAGTTCAAAGCATATGTCAGTAAACAAAAGTTCTATCAGTTCAAACAAAGGTCTCATCAAACCAAGGTTCTATCAGATTAGATCAGGTAAAAGTTCTATCCTCATCATTTTCAAGTGAAGCACATTTGGTTCTATAGTTCATACTCCCCTCGTTTAGGTGCATAGTTAGTAGTTTCACAATTGTTCTAAGTTTATCAAGTCTCAAATTCACATCGAAGTCACATATCATAATAGTTCATATCAAAGTGTTTCAGGTCATATACAATGTGTTCCTCCCAATAAGTTTACAGGTAAATGCACAGGCATGTAGTTGTTCATATAGGCATACGGTACACAACAGCATATCATATAAGGGTTTTCGGTGGCACACAATAGCAAATTGTTATGTAGAAGTCCCAAATTGGTCATATAGTCACTATAGCATAGGCTTGCTAGTCTAGTCAAATAGTCTTGTCAATTTTTAACAATCGTAGTTCACAGTCTAGAGTTTATCGTTCGGGGTCTTTACCTAGTCACACACTCCCAGAGTCATAGTCCCTCTGGTCAAGTTATCAAACAAATAATCGTATCAATCATTCTGAGCAAAGGTATAGTCATATATGTGCATGTTCAGAATCTAATAACATTCCCAATACGGATTCACGAGTTCAATGTACAGGTGAATACAAAATAATTTCTCCCGATACGATAGTTAAGGTAACAAGTCATAAGTCTACTCAGTCTAAATACAGATGCAGCGGATACAAAGAGTGTGTCAAATTCGATTAACTAACATCCCACGCAAAGGAATCGATATAAGTAGGTCCAAACATGTTCCATATACAGTCAATCATAGTGTGTTCCCATGTTTAACAGTCCGAGCATAGCTCCAAAGTCAGTCACAATAGTTCATATTAAACAGTAGGTCTCAAAGTATTCATTAACCATGGTTCAACCCCATTAATTCTAATAGTATTGCAAGCATGGAAATGTATATACAGATACGAGTCTAGGATCAATTATCATTTAGGCATTCGTTCGCAATTTCACAAGCAAAAGTTCATTCTTCCAAACTGACATAGCTTCTCAATTTCAGAAGTTCCATACGTGACTAATTCATGTATATAATTCAAATTCATGGGTTTAATCATTCAACGGTTTCAGTCAATATATAACAATTCAGTTCAAGTCATGGTCATACAGATTTCCCAATTCAATTTTCATACATACATATACTTATAATTAAGGTAATACCTGCGTCAGTTGTTTCAGTATTCCGAGCATTTCCTGGGACTAGGGTGGAAACCCTTCCTTGCCTCTAGGTACAAGAATAAAACCAGTCGTATTAGCATTAGGCTTAGTGTTGTTCGGCTGAGCTCGTGAGCAAGATTTAGCCAAGTGCCCTTTCTGACCACATCTAAAACAAGCCCCTGATAGGCGGCGACAAATACCCCAATATTGTTTCCCATATTCTTTACAAATAGGTATACCATTGTTCACATTGCTTCCCTGACTCTCTTTGTTCACAGTTATTGCCCTGGATTTTTCATTCACAGAGATCATCGAATTACCGGTCATTTCCACTTTCTGTTTCTTCTGTTTCATTCTTTCTAATTCAGTTGATGATGTTGATTTTGATATTTTCAGGGCTGCTATGTTTACTTCAGATATCAGTGCTCAGTCAAGGACATCTACATACTTTGACAATTTTAAAACACCAACTCGATCAAACACATCTAGGTCAAGCCCACCTTCAAATTTTCTAGCCTTTTTGTAGTCAATGTCTATCATGTGGGGTGCATACCGGGCTAATTCAGTAAATTTTGCCTCATATTCGGCCACAGTCATATCACCTTGCTTAAGTTGTATAAACTCAGATACTTTTCTATCTCGGATGCATTGGGGAAAATATTTTTCGAAAAAAATTTCTTTAAACCTATCCCACGTCACACCTTCATTATCATTTCGTACTAACATCCACCATCTCCTAGCCTCTTCCTTGAGTGTGAATGTTGCCAACAAAACTTTCTGTGCCTCAATACACGAAAATACTTCAAATATTTTCTCAGTTTCTAAAACCCAAGCCTCGACTTTTAACGGTTCAATACCCCCCCCGAAATTCCGGTGGTTTCACCTTATGATATTTCTGTGTCAGTGTTATCATGTCATAATTAGCTGGTTCAGGTACGTATACTTGCCTTTGTTGTTGTTGTCTCAGATTTCCGGTTAAGGCTTCGACCACTTTTTCTAACCGGCTAATTCTAGCATCAGAAGATTCAGATTCGCCTATATTCCTCGTCCTTTCCATTTGTCTACACACAAACAGGGCGATTATTAACATAGGGAAAGTTCTCATTTTTCATTTTCATTCTCTTATCAAACATGTTCGTCATTTAATTTCAATCAAATATATTCACATAGGTTACGTAGTCTTCCACGTTCATATGGTCACGTTGTAGACACCATTTTTGACCGTCCTCAAGACCTGGACGTCGCCACTTGAACACTCGGTGATTATCCATGTTCGTGTTCGTTTGGAGTTCCTGGAGTTCTCGGCTACTCGCCTTGCCTCAAGACCTCCGGACTTGACCGTTTTGTGTCTGGTTTTGCACCAAACACTTGTGCTTTGCCTTGGAGGGGCAGGGAATGCCTTGTGAGGCATCCCACACACCACCGGCAGTGGCTAGAGGCCACCGGCTGGTTGATGATGCCATCGGCACTATATTGTGCCGGTCGGCACTCTTTTGTGCCGGTCGGCAGTCAATTTTGTCAAATGACAATTTTGCCTGCCGACTACTGTGGCAGTTGCTTTTTGAGATATTTTGAAGCAGCTGTATAGCATTTGTTTCCCTCCATACACGTGTATGGAGGGATGAGCCTTTGGTTTTGCTTAGCTTGTAAGCTTTGTTGCCTATAAGAGAAGGCTCTCTTCTCTTGGCTCAAAGGTTAGAGGGTTAGACCATTTTAGAGAGAAAAGAACTCAGAGAAGCTCTGGTTTTAGGGTTTGAGTTCTATATCTATCCTATCTCTCTTTTGCTCTCTTGTTTTGTACACTAGGTGTTTTAGTCCATACTATTGCACACAAGCACCTAGTGCTTCACCTTCTTGGGCTACTGAGGTTCTAAGGGCTTATTCTTGCTGTTTTGACTGGATTGAAGCTTAAGGAGGCAACAAAACCACCATTGTTGAAGAAAGGCTTCAAGGGTAAGAAACTAGTCTTTTATTCCCCATTCTTGCACTCCATTTTTACCTATCTTTGAACTATTTTTGTACTTGGTTTTAATACAAAAAAGTTCTTTTTTTAGTCCTCTTGATAGTTTATTAGAGTGTTTTGTGGTTTGGAAGGGTTTGACCACCTTAGGCCTTGTAAGGCCTTGTTTTGTGCCTATTTTGGTGAGATCCGGGATTTTGGTGTTTGGGTCTCTTCACCACTGAAATCTCGAGGGATTTCAGTGGTGAAGATGATGCCTTGAAGTCCCAAGAAAGAGAGGCTCACCCCCTCTCCTTGTTGTCCTTAAAAGGATATTTTGCCTCTTGAGGGAGCCTCATGTTTGAATGCTTGTTGATCATGTCTAGGCTGTTTTCCATGCTTATTATGCCATTTTAACTTAGTTTTAAGGTTTTGGTACTCCATGTATGCTTAGCATAGTTGCCTTGTAATGCCTTAATGTTGCCTTAACATGCCTTAGGTTATTAGCCATAATTTGAGCATGCTTTAAGCCTAGTCTTGTGAAGCTTGTATGCTTATTTTGCCATGAATGAGGTCTGTCCATAGTTATTTTGGTCGACCCTAGCTTGCATTGTATAGCCTCTTTGCATTTTAGGCTTGCTAGCCTCGAGCATGAATGTGTAGTATGCCTTGGTTTGCATCATTTCAACGGTTTGAGACCATTTGCCGTGTTATATCAGTCCCTTTGGCATGCCCATATGCTTGCCTAAGTCGCCTCTTTATTGCTTTGAAAGCATGTGTTGTATGCCCTTTGTTTTGGCCATTATGCATGCCTTTGAATTTGAGTCACTTAGGTGCCATCTAAGTGG
Organism: Camellia japonica; assembly: GCA_030407325.1. Lineage (NCBI taxonomy): Eukaryota > Viridiplantae > Streptophyta > Magnoliopsida > Ericales > Theaceae > Camellia > Camellia japonica. The sequence continues at coordinate 1,886 of JAPPVO010008143.1, read as the reverse complement.
TCTTTTGGACTTAGTTTTATGTGTTAAAACTCTGTTTTTGGTCGCCTAATGCATGCCATGTATGGTTGTGTTAAGTGTAGTCCATTACCTCTTTGGTGAGCCTTGAATGCTTGGGCCTTTTGCATGCTTTACTTGTTTATTTAGTTGGTTTGGAACCTTCTATAACATGATTTTCAAAGTTTATGATACATGCTAAGTGTCCATAATCCCCTTTCAAGTATGCTTGAGGGTTGCTTACTTAGTGCCTAAGTGTTAAGTCTTAACATACGCATGTGTGTGTGTGTGTTGGCCTTCATTTTGGGCATTATTGGCCACTGATTTTAGGTCTATTTAGAGTTGCCTAGATCACGTCTAAAACCATCATTTGCTTGGTTTGCTTTGCCTCATGTTTGCTTGCATCCTTACATTACATTGTCCATGTTGCATGCTAGCTAACATGTTTAGGATTGCATTACATCAATGCACACGCTTGGCCTCTTGAGATGAGCATGATAGAGGTTTGACGCCCTTTTATGTTTGTTTGATTTGTATGCATTTGAGAAAAGTTGCATACTTGGTTCCGTGGGCCATCATGCATGGAAATACGTGATTGGTGGCCCGGGAATCGAGGCACATGCCCCTTTGAATCACAAATATGATAAGGGGCATGATTGGTGCATACATTGTTGGAATTACATTGCCATGCAAGTTTTTGCCCTCTGCTGCTGTGAGTTGCAGGTTCTGCAGACATTCAGTGCCGGCCGGCTGTATTTAGTGTCGACCGGCAGTCTATTTATGGCCGATGGATGTATTTTGTGCCGGTGGCAACATACTTCAGCCGGTGGTGTTTCCCCTCAGCCGGTGGTATCCCCCAGTGCCTTGAGAGGTAGTTCTGAGACTTTGGCAGTTTTCAGAAAGGCAGAGCAGGGAAAACAGAGGCAAGCTAGGCATGGCAGTGCAATTCCGAGCGGAATCCGAGTGCGTGTGCATTGAGCCCCTGCCCCGAGGCAGTTTACTTTTTCCTTAGACAATTTAATTTGTTGATTTAATTAATTTGTAATATTTAATTAGCTTGCGTAGTTAATTATTTGTATTATTCTTTTGGTCCCTCCGTGTGAGGGCATAATTGTAATAAGTGTGGGTGAGTGGTTTGTATGTCTTCCAACCCCCACTTCTTTCTCCCTCTTATTTACCTACTTATGATGGTAGATTAGGGCACGTCTATTTTAGCATACCTTATGCAATGCATGCGTGCATCTATGCATTTGTCTAAACATGCACCGGGCTCGGTACATCATACAAATTGCATCGTACTCTCAATTTCCAAATTGAATACGTGCATCGAATGATTGCATTTCACATGCCATTTTAGGGTTAGCCGAGCCTGCTCTAGATTGCACCCTTGCCTGCGATGCATTAGTCATCTTAACATGAACTAGGGCACGCATGTTTGCTAACTTTTGTTTTGGCACGGAGTACGATGTAAGTATTTATGCTTTAGCATATCGCATGCGTGTGAATGTTAACATGACAGTATGCTTACAATGCGGCTAAATGCTTACATGAGATAAACTGCTTGAATGCCTGTGGGTGGAGGTTGGGTTGCTTGAGTTGGAAAACTCATTGAAATCTGTATTTTAGCCTACTTGCGAGTAGCAAAACCCGAAACGCTTTCAAAACAAACAGATACGCAATGATTATTTCCAAATTAGGCAATCTAGTCTATACTTGTTTTGCTGTGCGCATAATATAGTAATTCTAGGCTAATAACCGGTATAAGAGCATGTAATGTTTTCAAAATCGGATATCACGGTTAGTAGAGGCCGGTCTTCGGACCGGGCGAAAGGGGGTGCTCATAGCTGACCCCCGATCGTACCCAAGCTCCCGAGCCAAGACATTTGGTGATG
>JAPPVO010008142.1:0-33899 GCA_030407325.1 Camellia japonica | reverse complement strand
TAAATTAAAAATTTACCAAATAAATTTTTGTTTGAAATTTTTAAAATTTTATAAATATAAACTAAAAATTAAAAACATAAGTGTAACCCAACGACGCCCTATATTTTACGTAATTTCATATGACTTCTTAATTCCAAATCCCAAATCAAACCCAGCTAGTGTTTCCGCGAGCGGATGATGTTCACGGTTTTTCTCCTTAAACCGTCCGGTTGAACCGTTTGATTCTGTAATATTTCAGAGTATAAAATCGTAAAACCTAATCGAACCCAATCCTTTTCCATCCTTCGCTTGTTTTTCCAGAACCATCAAGCGAAGAGAGAGAGAGTAGAACCCTAGAAAATGGATACCAAATCGAGCCGAAAAGCCAGAGATGAACGTGAGAGAGATAGAGATTCAATCGATGAATACAGAGATTCAAGCAAAAGCCACAGAGATCGAGACCACAAGCAGCGAAGCAGCAAACTAAAATCCAGAGATGCCGATGACGATCACCACCACCACCACTCCCACTCCGCCGAGAAGCACCGCTCCAAGCACGAAAAACATCGAGACCGAGGCGGCGATGATCATCACAGATCGAGAAACGAGAAGGACGATAGCCGGAGATCCAGAGAGTACTCTCAAGACCGCGAGAGATCGCACGAGCCAAGGAATGAGAGGGAAACTAGCAGAGATAGGGCTCATGATCATCGCGACAGGCGTGAGAAATCGTATGAGCCGAGGAGTGAGCGAGAGCGAAGCATAGACAGGGCGAGTTCGCATGAGAGAGAGGGAAGTAGAGATAGGGCTTTGAGAGAGGAGTCAGTGGAGAGGCGGCATTCGTCGACATCGCAGAAGAGGAAGGAGAGAGGAGACAGCGAAGATCGTGTCGATGGAAGCGAGAAGAAAGCTAGGGTTTCGGAGGAGAGGAAAGAGAAGAAGGAGAGGAGGCGGTTTGGAGATAAGGCTGAGGACGTTGCTAAGGAATTGAACGGAGGAGAGAGGGAAGAGAGGAGAGAGAGGAGGAGATTTGACGATGGAGTCAAGGATGATGAGGCAAGAGACAGCAATGCGATTTCTAGGGGAGAGAAGAGAGATAGGAGGAAGTTTGAGGATCGAGTGAAGAAAGAAGATGCAGATGTTAATGTTGATGAGGATTTTGATGAGAAAATAGTGAAGAAACAACCAAAGTATGAGTCGTTTGATAATGATCAGAATCATCAGATTGCTGCTGCCCCAAACCGGAGTGATGCAATAGACAATGTGAGTTTCTGTACCAGTTCAGTGTATTTACTTATATTTAGTATTGTAGGAGTAGAAGACTACACTATGTTGACTTTTATGATAAAAAAAACTAGAAGATACAAACTGGTAATGCACTAATGAAGTGCATGAGGATGGGATCATGGTTTTTAGAATCTTATGATTCACGATTCAATTCACTCGATTTGACACGAGTTTCAAGTAAAACGATTCTATTCATGCACTTGAATTTTATATTGCCCCATTTGTGAATTGACTATTTTAGTTGTTTTTTTTAACTTAAAAATAATAATAAAAAGCAGAATGTAGATATAATGTCAGTGACAATTTATAGTGACTTTTTGGCTATACACCCAACCTCCCAAACGAAGCCTGAGTGAATCTTATGATTCAATTGTGGTTCACTATGAGTCATTGCAATTCATTACAATTTGATGAAAGGATTTGGTTCTCCCTTGATATGATTCAAAGGATTGAAGCTCATTTTTCATTCCTTCTCATCAGATTCAAAAGGATTGGAGATGCTCTTAGTATTTAGAAAGTCCATAAAGCCATCTACGGAGGGATTCACCCATGACATTTGTTTTGGTTATGATATTTGTGAATTAGCTATCGCCCCTCTACAATTTCTTTGTAAATTTTCTTTGAAGATAATTTTGAAGTTTAGTTGATAATTGTATAGGACCTTGAAATGATATTTGAGGGACTGCTAATATAGCAGTGGTGGCTTAGATTGGTTGTCTAAAATGCGGAATTACATTAGTAGTGTTGTCTTACTAAAAATGTAATGAGATCTCATTTCTGTCAGTTTATTATCCCACATTAATTAATGTAGATATTATGAATTCTGTAAAATTTCTGTTACAATCTTAGGGACCTTGGTGATGATATAGCGGGTAAAGCTTACGTGGTGTTTAGCCTTTTTCAAATAGAACAGTATAGGTATGAGATCTTCTTTAATATTCAATATATTCAGCTTCTGGCTATCTTTGTTGATTGTAAATGGTTATCTAGAACTAGACTTGTCAAACTTATGTGGACTATTCGCAAATGATTTGATTGGAATGCAATTTTGTGGCATGAGAACAGGACTAAGTTCTAGATATATATATTTATATATTTTGGTAAGTAGTTCCAGTTTTCTAGATATTTGTTGCTTCTGATTATCTTTATGTTTAAATTTTCTTTTCTAGATATTTGTTGCTTTTGATTATCTTTATGTTTAATTCTTCTTAGTGATTTGGTACTGTGTATGTGTGACATCGAAAATGGATTGGTGGGTTCTGATTTGTACATTGATTTGTGCATTTCACTTTTCTTACTTGCAGGTTATGGCATCTAGGACTCTAGCTGAGGCATCTTTGGCCCCTAGCCATTCCCCTCCTACCAAGGTATCTTTGATTTCTACCCCAAATGAAAATAAGGGAGTTAGTATTCCCGGGTCTCATGAGGTTCATGGAAAATCTAGTACAGATGGGACAGCTCCAGCTAGCAAAAGTGGAAATCTCTCTCTTGATGTTTTAGCAAAAGCCAAGAGAGTTTTACAAATGCAAAAGGAGCTAAAAGAGAATATGAAGAAACTTCCACTGGTAGGTTATTAATCAGGAAATCAATCAACCCCTTTATATTTTTCTTTTTTAATTGTTTATTAATTATTTTCAAATCATTGTTGCACATTGCCTGTTTAAATTTTCCTCTGTTATGCAATTGATGACATGACCTCATTTTTCTCATTTAGTCAAATAAGGTTGCAAATTCAGAAGGTATGCTGAATGTAGCGTCAAAGGAGGGTCTTAAAGCCCCATCCTCTAGTTCAGGATTACTTCCTACACCTGTGAGTGCATCCACTTTACCTTCTGCTGCTGCAGCTTCTTTGCAGCCTTCTGCAAGTGGGACGGTTCCTCAAGCTGGGCTTACAGCACCCAATTTTGAAGCTGTGAAACGTGCACAAGAGCTTGCTGCCAAGATGGGATTTCGGCAAGATCCACAGTTTGCTCCTCTTATAAACATGTTTCCAGGACAGATGCCACCAGAGGTTACCTTCCAATCAAAGCCTGCCAAGGCCCCTGTTCTTCGTTTGGATGCGCTAGGTAGGGAAATAGATGAGCATGGAAATGTGGTGAGCACAACTAAAGTAACCAACCTGAGCACCCTTAAGGTCTGTTCCCTATTTCTATGCTCACTCTCATCTGTTTTGTTTTGATGCTATTTTTGGTTCTTGCTTCTGATCTTGAAACAAATTCTCCAGGTGAACATTAACAAGCAAAAGAAAGATGCATTCCAAATTCTTAAACCTGAATTGGATGTAGACCCAGAAAAAAATCCTCATTTTGATGCAAGAATGGGTATTGATTCAAAAAAGCTTTTGAGGCCTAAGAGGATGAGTTTTCAGTTTGTAGAGGAAGGCAAATGGTCAAAAGATGCGGAGATTATTAAACTGAAGGTATTTAGTGTTGCCTTTTGTTCTCTTTATTTTTGTCTTTGAATTTTATGGTTTTGATTGTTGTTGTTGCCAATAAATGCCAGAGTCAATTTGGAGAAGCACAAGCCAAAGAGCTGAAGGCAAAGCAGGCTCAACTGGCGAAGGCAAAAGCAGAGCCTGATATAAATCCAAACCTGATAGAGGTATCAGAGAGAGTTATAATCAAAGAAAAACCGAAGGAACTGATTCCTGAAATCGAGTGGTGGTAAGCTCTCTCTCTCACTCTTTTTTCCCCCTTCTTGTGGTGTGTGGATGGCGTTAACTCGGCGCAAACTTCTCTGTTGGTAGATTATGGTTGAAATTGCAAAGTTGGATCTAGGGATGAAGCTATATATATTTTTTCCCCTCCTGGTTAATAAGGCCAGAAGCAGCAGTCCAAAAGATTTATTTAATGGCTTTAAACACTTTCTGTAATTTGGATTGAAGATGCATGTGGTTTTACTTCGAAGTTTTAATGTACTTTTATTTAGGTACTGGAAATGAGGGAAATTTTGCTTCAGGATCAAGGAGATTTTGTTTTTAAACTAATGTTACGGGAGGGGAATTGGCATTTCCATTTTTTCGATTTTTCCTTGTTTCACATCTTTTGTTAATGTTAGTTGCTGCAATATATGTAAATGATGCTTTTGCTATTTTGCTTGCTTAATTTGTTAGGGATCAACCTCTTTTGCATTCTGGTACTTATGGCGACATCACTGATGGTAACATAGCTGAAGATAAACTGAGGATGGAGAACATAACTATCTATGTGCAACACCCTCGTCCTATTGAGCCCCCTGCCGAACCAGCGGCACCACCACCTCAACCCCTGAAACTAACCAAGAAGGAGCAGAAGAAACTCCGAAAACAGCGGCGTCTGGCTAGGGAAATGGATAGGCAGGAGATGATTCGGCAAGGCTTGTTAGAACCCCCAAAACCGAAAGTTAAAATGAGCAATCTCATGAAGGTTCTTGGCTCCGAAGCAACTCAAGATCCCACCAGGCTTGAAATGGAAATCCGGAGTGCAGCTGCCGAGCGCGAACAAGCTCACATCGATAGGAACATTGCACGCAAGCTCACTCCTGATGAACGTCGTGAAAAGAGAGAGAGGAAGCTTTTTGATGATCCGAGCACTCTTGAGACTATAGTTTCAGTATACAAGATCAATGACCTTTCACACCCACAGACCCGCTTCAAGGTTGATGTTAATGCCCAGGAGAACCGGTTGACGGGTTGTGCTGTAATTTCTGACGGCATAAGCGTTGTGGTTGTTGAAGGCGGGAACAAATCCATTAAAAGGTATGGAAAGCTTATGCTGAAGCGTATAGACTGGGCTTCTGCTGTGAAAATCGAGGATGAAGATGGTGATGAAGATGAGGAAAAACCCGTCAACAAGTGCATGTTAGTCTGGCAAGGGAGCGTTGCTAAGCCCAGCTTCAATAGGTTTTCTGTTCATGAGTGCAGGACTGAAGCAGCTGCCCGGAAAATCTTTTCTGATGCTGGGGTTGGTCACTATTGGGATCTTTCTGTCAACTTCACTGAGGACCAAATGTAATTTGCGGAGCTAGGTAATTCCCAACTAGTTGTTGGATCGTGGTGTTGTCAATTCGGCTTCTTTGCTTCCTATTTCGGTTAGGTCCAACGATGTGGTAAGTTCTTGAGCTATACTGTTAATCACTTGATGCAAGGCTCATAATTCTACGAGGTGAGAACGAGTGCTGCTGATTTTTAGCGAAATGAATGATACACTTGTAACTGTATTTCTGCATGCCCATTTTTCGGGAACAGATCCAAAATTCGTATCAATTGCACGAACTTCTGCACGATATTATTGTTGTCTATTGTGGTTTGACTTTTGCGTATGCAGTGGTTTCAGGACTTTGTTATGCATTTGGAAAAAGCCTTTTTTTTGTTATGGTTCAGTGTTTCTAATTTTTCATTATTTCTACTACATCGACACGGCCCACTCATATGTTGTCTGATCTTCTCTCTCTCTCTCTCTCTCTCTCTCTCTCTTCTTTTGGTATGCCGGAATTTGGAATACAATTACCAAAAGTGGGAGAGAAAACCCTCTCTCTCTCTCTCATCTTTTGGTATGCCGGAATTTGGAATACAATTACCAAAAGTGGGAGAGAAAACCCTAGGTTGCGTTTGGTAGAATTTTGTAAATATGATTTGAGAGTATGAGTTGTATTTTGAGTTTGTGAGTTGTGGAATTATGATTTGAGTGTAGAAAATTTGTTTGGTTATGGTTTTTGAATAGAGTTTTGAATTGTATGTGAAATTGAGTTTTGAAAATTTGATGTGACATGTAAAATAGGAAAATTTGTTGGTGATGGGTTTTCAAAATTTAATTCAACCTATAGTTGATAATAAAAAACAACTCATATATCGATATCGTTTTTTGATCAATAGTCATAACTAAACTATTTTTAAAATACTCAAATAAAAAAATGATTTTTTTTTCAATTAATTGTTTTTAAGTAAATTTTTTAAATAATTTTTTTTTCAAATAATTTTTTTTAAAAAATAACTTCTATGTCAATTATTTTATGTCAATTAATTTTTCTGTCAATTCATTTTTACGGCATGTACAAATATTTTATACAATATGTTTTTAATATGTTTCAAAAATTTTGTTGAAACCAACAACTTGGGAGATTACATATTGATAAAAATTAACAAAAATCAGTGTGTTGAATATTTTTAAATACAAACCAAAATGTAAATGTTATCAAATATTATCAATATTTTTTCATTTATTAAATTTTATTAACTTAATAAAAAAATCGTTTCTTTTCGTTGGTGCATTATTGTCGTCTGATTCTCACCCATCCGTGAAGGTCATATAATTGGGGGCAAGAGTGATATTTGTGTACAAAATGACCAATTCGCTCCTCTTGACTTGAATGGCAGGTTGTTATGTAAGAACAAAATGAAAAAGGTAATACTGTAATTTCGCTCATCAATAGACCCACAGCATGTCAATTCATTTAGTTCATCACTCAGTGCGATAAAGGAAAAGAAAGAAGAAGCCAAAAATCTGCACACATATATACAACAGAAATTAAAGGAAACGGAAGAAGAAGCCAAAAACCTGCACACATATATACGATAGAAATTAAATTCAAGTACGGAAAAAAAAAAAAAATCAGTAAGAAATTAAAAGTAAATAAAAAAAAAAAAAAAAAAAAAACCTCTTTTGGACCTTCTGAACCTGAGCCTTATATAAGTCATTACCTATGCATTCGTTTAACCACACCATCTTCAACATCTCATTCCAACAACTTCAGTAACTCCTTCACCCCACAATATTAACTACATTCAGTGTAGATATCCGCATGAAGTGTGAAGGAAGAGAGAAGAGGCTAGTTTGAAACACAATTCATATTCTTGATAGTTTCAGAGCTAAGTTATAGTTCATATTCTTGATAGCTTCAGAGCTGAGTTGCAGGAAGCGAAGAATCACCATACGGGACAACCGGCCGATCATCCGGTTTCAGCCACAGTTCGCATTCTGCGCTCAGTTTCGCTATCTATTGGTTAAGAGGCTCAGTTTGCCTATCTGTTCCTTTTTTTTTCACACCAACATCATACATTTTAATATACATTTTTCATACATTTCTCTTAACTTTTGCAGTCATCATGCCGATAACAAAAAGAGTGAGACCCGAACGTGGCGAAACCTCTAACCCTGTACAACGTCAACCACAGCAATAACATCATCGCTATCCAACTGTTGATTTTCTCACATATCATCACGAACAAGCTTATTCAAATTTTGCTAATCGACCAATTGTTACGGGGAGAAAGGTAAAGCTACCTTCTCAATATGATCCACTGTTGCTTGGCAGACTGAATACGATGGGATGGTTACCTTTAACTAATTTACCACATAAGGTATATCTCCGCCTTGTATATTTATTTTACCTTCACTTGACATTTGTTGAGGAACAAGTGGAACCGTTCAGTCTGACCTCTTATGTCAAGGGGGAAGTAATCACACTCAACCCCCGCCCTTTCGCACAAATTATTGGAGTTGAAACAGAAGATTTGTGATGCCATTTTCAAACTGAGACTTAGTTAGCTAACATTGTTGGTGATTTAACTGAGGTTTATACCACAATTTGTGAGAGCCGATTCACCGACACTAATTTACAAGCAAGACATTTAAAACCCCACCTTCATGTTCTTCATCGATGGATAGTTGAAAATGTCACTCCCAAAAAAGGACATTTTGATGCTGTTCCATGTTTTAATGTTTATTTGTTATATTGTTTTGAAATTGGATAAAAATTAGATTTATGTTACATATTACTGAGAGAAATGATAGTTACAAAACTTGGTACTCTTAGTGGCCGGTCACTATCTTTTGGAGCTTTGTTAACTAAAATTTTCAAAGCGCATAATGTCAACCTTGAAGGTGAAGTAGATGTGAGAATCACTTCACCAATTTCTGAGTACACACTGACCTGAGCTGGTGGTGCTGAAAACTTACTGGGCTCTATTAATTTTGAAAATGAACCAATACCTGATGAGGAAGAACCCAATGACAATGCCATGCCACCAAATGAACAACCCCAATACTGGACTGATTATTTAGCGTTGGAACAAGAACGGTACAATTAGCGCCTACAATGGGAACAACAAATGGATAATCAGGTCAATACATTGGCTACTCGGTTCGATGAATTTGCCGCCGCTCAGAACTTACTAATTCAACAATTTGGTGAGTTTCGTGTAGACTCAGGGAGACGTGATGAAGTGACAAGGAACCGCATTGATCAGATTGACCATCGAGTCACTCAGGTGTACCATCACTACCTCCACCACCACCTGATAATGATGCTTAACTTGTTTCGATGAGCGTTTAAATGGTTCACACATGCTGTGGTTACATTTTGTTTTCTCATTTTGTTGTGGTTATTTTATTTTGTTATTTTGTTGTAATCTTTTGTATTGACGTAATGAATAGTCAATTTTTTTTTTCTGCACTGTAAAATTAACCAGTGACAATGTTATAACAATTTGTGAGTTATATTATGAAATTAAAAAAGAAATTCCTACAAAAATTAATAAAAAGAAATTAATAAATGTGTAACAAAGCTTTCATTTCAATAAAATGAAAAAATTAAAATTAAAATTAAAATTAAAAAAGTCTACGAATTAATAAAAAATTTAAATTAATAACAAAACCATTATTTTAATGAAATGAAAAAAACAAATTAAAAAAAATAATATGCTCAAATGAAATAAAACAAGTTAAAAATTAATAATTATTCTTTTTTTTTTAATAAAAAGGAAATAAAAATTAATAAAAACTTATTTGGTATAATATCTGAAAATAACAAAACCATTATGTTAACATGAACAAAAAAACAATTAATAAAAAGAAATTAAATTTAATAACAAAACCTTCAAATTGTTTGGAAATGAGAAAAGTAAATTAATAAAAATATGTCGTCTACAAATTAATTATAAAAAATTTAAATTAATAATAAAACCATTATTTTAATAAAATGAAAAAAATATTTTTTTTAATTAAACAATTCGGCTAAAATGAAATAAAAAAAGTTAAAAATTATACATTTTCTTTAATGAAAAGGAAAAAAGAATTAGGCCTGGTTTGGGCTCTCAAAAAAAAGCCAAAAAGTTACTCAAAAAGTTATAAAGTTATCACTATTCAAAAAAAAAAAAAAAAATGAAAAAAATAATTTTACATAAAACAAATTTTCAAACAACTCTGATGTGAGACAGGCAGAGCTCACTTTCTGAAAACGAGCTTCTATTTAGGTGCACTAATAACTCAGTGTTGTTCGGCCCGTAGGAACCCATCACGGATCCCATTTTAATAATCTAAACCATTCAATGTGTAGAAATTGTCGAGTACTATATGCCTGTGAAAAATCACGTTGATCAGATATCGGTACCTATATGATCAAATCAGTTAAAATTTATAAAATGGATAGTGTTATAGTTAACGGTTAAAAACAAACTAATCCGATCAGATAGCAATCGATATCCGATCAACGTGATTTTTTACAAGAACATAATATTCGACGAGTTCTACACCTTGAACGGTTTTGTTTAGCAAAACGGGACCTGTGGTGGGTCCCAACGACCGTATAACACCTCCAATTCCATGTCCGAAAAGTAGGGAAACATCTCCCAGCCTCTACTCTACCAACGCTGTCCCTGCATTCAGCCCACCGTACCACCTATTCCATCTAATCTTCTCCTATACACTAATTTATACAATTTTTTAATACACATTTTTTCGTAAAAAGTCAAAAAATTATCCCAAACAACCATATTTTTTTCCTCAACTTTTTAGTCCAAAAAGTCAAAAAGTGGACTTATTTAGGACACCCCAAAAAAGAATTAATAAAAACTTGTTTGGTATAATATCTGAAAATAACAAAACCATTATGTTAACATGAACAAAAAAACAATTAATAAAAAGAAATTAAAATTAATAACATAGCCTTCAAATTCTTTTAAAATGAGAAAGTAAATTAATAAAAATATGTCGTCTACAAATTAAGTTTAAAAAATTTAAATTAATAACAAAACCATTATTTTAATGAAATGAAAAAAACAAATTAAGAAATTTTTTTGGCTAAAATGAAATAAAAAAAGTTAAAAAGTAGTAATTATATATTTTCTTTAATAAAAAGGAAAAAAAATTAATAAAAACTTGTTTGGTATAAAAATTACTAACAAAACCATTATGTTAATAACATGAACAAAAAAAAAAAAAAAAAATTAATAAAAAGACATTTAAATTACTAACAAAGTCAAAATTTCAATACAATGAAAAAAATAAAGTAATAAAAAAATGTCGTATACAAATTAATAAAAAAATTAAAATTAATAACAAATTTATCCATGGCCAACAATTTTTTTTAATAAAAAGTTAATGAACATCATAAACTGAATGAATATCATAAATTACAATTTTTGCATGAATAATTCAACCATCAAATTTAATAAAGTGTTTGACCCTGCATATTATACATTGCATTAACAATATATTTAAGTGTCTTCATTAACGTAATAACATTTTGTTGATTGACCATGTGATGATCTTTGTGTTTGCTTTCCTTTAATTGCCATTTAGCCCAATCGTCCTCCTCATTGTTAGTTATCCTACAAAAAGAGAAAACAAGTCATTAAATTCATAGTTACGTAAAGTGGGGCGAAGTTATGTCATAAATGTGTCATAATGATTAAAACTAGTAAAATAATTATACATTTAAAACCATTAGTCATTACGATATTCACTTGCCTTGTTCATATCACAAATCTATCCATGGCCAACATGATTTTGCCACATAGCAGTAGCAATTGCATCCCTAAAGTTAGATTTGTACGTTAACCCATGTTGTGACATGTCAACATAGTCAGCTTGGTCTCCAACAAGCCCGTCTGCTTCCGCTTCTGCGGCCATTTCATTATCAGCTTCCATGAAGAATGGGTCCATATCTGCATGCAAACGGATCCAATTGTGCAGTACACAACATGGAATCACGAGAGGGCCTTGTTTTGTAGACTTGTAATTTGGTATGGACCGCAATATTGGGAATCGCTTCTTCAGAACACCAAATGTTCTTTCTATGACATTGCGTAACGACGAATGTCGATGGTTAAACAATTCTTTAGGTCCTGAATAATGATGACCATGAAACTCTTGCAAGTGATAGCGTTGGGAACAAAATGGGACAAGAAATCCAGGCATGTTCGTGAAACCAACATCCACTAAATAATACTTGCCTATATGTAAATAATGAATGTACTGTTCTGTCAAATAGATGTACAAAAAAATAATTCCGAAATGTGTACCATATGTTATTTCGGGATACTCACCATTGGGTGGGTATGGGAGTTGTAGATCAGCTCTTGTAATAGAGTCAACTAAAATAGCGTTGTCGTGAGCACTACCTTCCTATCCAGAATTAATAAATGTGAACAACATGTTGAAGTCGCAAGCTGCGAGTACATTTCGCGATACCGTAGATTTGCGATCGCGAAATGTATTTTGTCTTGAAGCAGGGACCCATGCATCCACCAATTTGCCATCGATAGCACTGACACAATCCTAATTGAAAGATATTTGTTTGACATTAAAAGCGAAACAAACTTGGATATTACTTTTATAACAGGAGAAAAAAAAAATCGTCTCTTATTGTTATGTAAAACTTACAGGACAATCATTAAATTCATACATTGAATTAGGGAAAAAACCTCATGTTATTTAAAATTTTTACCGGTATCTCGTCTTGGTTACGTGGTTTGATAACCATTAATGCAAGTTTGCACAATGCCCGCATAATAATTTTTATGTGCCGACAAATTATTTTCGTGGAGTGTTGAAATCTATTTGCCAGTAGTCGATGGTGATCATTTTGTACAAAAGTGTATAAAAAAAATTCCAAACGATTCCTCCACATTGATATGCATATGTTCAGTATCGATAAAGCCATTTTGGAGTAAGGTGTCTTTCAATAAAATGAATGTTTGTGCATCCATTCGCATAATGTCCATCATTGTTTCTGGATGGCCATTTAATAAGCTGAAGATGTAATCATCACATTTGAATAGACAAGTTCGCTACGGTCGGCGACTACTTGACGCGTTGATATGGTCATGCATGAAAGCAATCATCAAAAAATCCATAAAATCTTCAATAACCTCATCCTCCTCTGATGAGATCTCTATTGCATTGTTTTCTGTGTCGGATGACATATTGTTTTGTCTACATCACAGTAAAAGCATAATTATAAAATAATATTTGACAATATGGTAACGCTTACTATTATTGGTGAAACTGAATTAAAAAGTGGCTACATGAATAGTCGGCCTTAGTCATTTACCAGCATCCACTAAAATATATTCGAGAAGAAAATTTGTTTAATATGTAGTCATCTTGTAATAACACAACATATTGATGTAAAACATAAACTACTTAAAAGTTCAATAAAATTAAACATACGAAGATGGAAAAGAAAGAGCATCTCATGGAATGAAAAAAAATGATAAAAAACAAATCAGGAATCATGAAATCATCTTGCAGAACTACAAGGAGATTCGCTAATACAATCAAAACACAACTTCTCACTTCATTGCAAAGCGAGGATCATAGCTAGGCGCATATGGGTAGGAGTACGCATAAAAAACCTTCGCCATTCCTTGTCTTTAAACAGTGTCAGTGCCCTAACGTACTGCACCGGTGGTATGTCCCCAAGCTCTAGCAATGCATCTTGACATGCATCAAGGGAATACTCATCACCATCTGCACTTACAGCCTCTGTCTCATTTGATCATGCACGTGAATGTTCTGTTTTTGCCTGTACGTAGGATGTGAAAGCTGCGCACACATCATCGAACCCACTTGACCGTGACTTTTTCGAACGACCACTGTTAGTTTGGTTGCTTGTAGGGCCCCTCTTGTGACTTTTGCCCTTCGTTGGATCCATATACTCATCGCCGAATAACTCAACAGGAATGGCTTCAGCATCATTACTCCCACCAACTTCAGAGTTCCAAAATTTATTTAGCATTTCATCTTCTTCATTTGAGTCAAGGGCTCCTTGTGTGGATGCACGAGACAAGGCCCCTGTGGCACAACAATTTTCAACAATTTCCGCCATTTCTTGGAAATACTCAAATCCTTTTGTCCTAAACTTCTTTACATTTCTGGTAGCTTACAACAATTGAAAATATTGAATTAAGCATACTGTATGTGTGATAAAATGTTAAAAAAAAAAATTGAAAATGGTACAGGTTAATGAAAAACCTTATCCTAAAATTCATCGGATGCAACAACAGTGCCTACAATGGGATCCCATCCCAGACCAGTCTGTGCCTGCAGTCGCTTAAACGTTGGTAATTAGCTTTCAATCGCTGATATTTTTGTCGGACCTGCTTTGCTGTATACCGAAATCCATACAGATTGTACAACTGATTTGCAAAATGATTCCAATGCCTAATTGTCCACACAGTAGTACGGCCCGCTGTTTGATTTTTTTTAACCTCTTTTCTCAACATGTTTATTAATTTCATTTCAATTCTGGGAGTCCACATTTTTGTATTTGGATTGTCATCGGAATTGTTTCCATCCATCTATAAACATACAATTTATATTTAAACTACTCTGGAGTGGATATAAAAGAATAACAGAGTAAACTACTCTGGAGTGGATATACAAAAATAACAGAGCAAAAACCAATTACAATTATTTATGTAGGAACCAAAAGTTATATTTATTTCAACTTGGTAATAATGTTAGGAAAAGCAGATGGTTTGAAGGGCAACTGTAGACGTCCCCGAATGCCCCGGGAGGATGAGTCCCGTTCTGTTCATTTTGGGCTCACTACAGTTCGGACTCAAATTGTCACGGTTCTCAATCTGAACCAAAGAGTCCAAATCCGGCAAATCGTTTTGAGAAAACATATTTTTTGAAAGAAGTGCCAAACATGGACTGCTTTGCCAGATACAGAGTCGCCACCTAAATATTTTATTTTTGGGAAATTTACGAAACCCTGACTCGTTGCCTAAGGCCACGTGTCCGTCATTACCAAAGTTGCCTCGGCTCGGGAACTTGGGTACGATTGGGGAAGGTCACTTCGTGAGCACCCCCGCTCGCCCGATCAAAGATCGGCCTCTACTAACCATGATATCTAGTTTTGAAAATATTATGCGTTCTTATTCCGGTTATTAGCCTAGATTTACTATGTGATGCGCACAACATACAAGTATAGACCGGGTCGCCTGAATTGGAACAAAACATTTCATGTTTGTTTTTGAAAGATGGTTTGTTACTCGCAAGTAGGCTTAAAATGTAGATTTTGCCACCCTCAGGTGGGCTTAGAAAAGATGGTTTTGCCACTATCTAGTGGGTTTAAAACTCACAGTCAATGCATTGTTCCAATCCAAATAACCCAACCTTCACCACAGGCATTCAGACAGTTATATCACATAAGCAAATAGCCTCCTGGTAAGCATGCTATCATGGCAGTCACTCACACACATGTGTAAAAACTTACCGAGTACTCCAAGCCAAAACAGAAACTATGTTAGAAATCCATGCATGATCCTAACTATACAGAAATGCCTAATGCAACACATGCAGGAATGCAACTAAGATAGGCTCGGCTATTCTAAACATGGCATATGGAATGCTACAGCTAACATGTATTCAACTCGGAATTGAAATACAATGCAGTGAGTATGATGTGCCGAGCCCTGTGCATGCAAAACAGATGAATGAGTGCAAACATGCTATCATACTGTATGCTAATTGAAACATGCCCTATTCTAACCATCATAAGCTGGTAAATAAAAGGGAGAAAGACGTGGGGTTGGAAGACATACATCACACGCACGCACACTTATTACAATTGTGCCCTCGCTCGGAGGGTCCGAATAAATAATATACAGTCCGAATAAGTACAAAACCCTAATTAATTAACAAATGAACTAGGAAAACAGTAAATTGGTATGCAAGCCCATGGACCGCCTCAGCCCTGTTCCGAATGATGAATGATGCATGCTTGAGTTGCCTTGTGCGGAAATCTATTGCGATGCCCCGATTAGCCTCTGTTTGCAATTAAGCCCTGAATATCGCACGAAGCTCCAAAAGACTGCCGGTTTCTGATTTGCTGCAACAGAGAGCAAGAAAGGGGCATGGCAAAGTATTTTCACATATGTATGCATACCTCGATCCTCGTGCCACCAATCACGCATCTCTATGCATGATGGCCGAGGAGTCGAATAGCACGACTCAATGTGAAATAAATGCACATATAAACACAACAAGACCGAGACTCCATCATGGTTAATCCGGAGTGTCGGCGACTGGGAATTGAGACACGTTCCGTCACTCGGAGTACGAAACGTCCCTCGTTTCCCGTGTTTGGGCTAACTCCTATCCCAAACACAATGCGATATGCATGACATGCATGAATGCAATCCTAACATACAACCTAGCATACGCAATGCTATGAAATGGCATACACAATGCACGATGTAACATGGCATACATGATGTTCTAACATACAACCTAGCATACGCAATACAAAGGACTAAGATGACATACACAATGCATGATGGACTTACACCAACATGAGTGGACCTCAGCCACACTCATATCAGTAGCCATAAGATAGAAATGAGACTATCGAAATGCGTGCATATATGCACGCAAACCGAGGACCGAACCTAAGGCACCAAATGCCACTCTAACAAGGCATGGCAAGGCATGAAACATGGCATTCAAACATGCAAATTCCAGCACTGAATCATGATGCAAAATGATCCCGAATCATGGATATATGTCATACAATGCATGGAATGGTTCCGAAACTCAAAACTAGGCACATATATTGACTTGTAGCTATACAAAGCATGCATTATTTGACTATGAAGCACAAAGACAGAGCCAAGGCAGTCCCAAAACATGAACATTTCTAGTTCAAAGCATGACCAAAAGATGCTAGCATGATGGACTAAAATAGCATGCAACTTTGACTAGCAAACATGGTTTACATGGCATGTGCATGAAGCGTATGAGAACTCATCAAACCAGCAAAAATCAGTGAACAAAACATGCCAAAATATACCCAAATAATCACTGAAATGCAGCCAACATGTGTAAAAATGGTGAGCTCCTTTAGAGGGCCATACAAGGAGTTATTAAGCATATACAAGACAGACATGAAGCATAGAAAAACCACCCCTGGAAATGCACTATGACAACCCTAAAACCCACCAAATAGGCCCTGGAAAGTGATTTCAATGTATGCAAAATAGGGTCCCTTTGGAAGGTCCAAAAGACCACCAAACAAAACAAGGAAAGAGGGGGTCACCCCCCTCTGATTTTGGCTTTCAAGAAAATACCTAAGCCACTGAAAATCCGCTAGATTTCAGTGGCTAAGAGGCCAAGCCATGGCCAATGCAAGAGCTCTAATGCATAGCCCTAATCATGGAGAGATGAAGCATGCATAGGGGGAAGATGACCCCAAACAGAAAATAGACCTTAATCAAACATGAAGATGAGCTCAAAATAAGACTTTTTTTAGTTTATGGTAAATCTCAAATATGCTCACAAGTAAGGCTAAAATATGATGCAAAAATAGCCCTAAAAGAGAGATAAAAGGAAAGGGGCAGTATATGGCCTCAAATAGCAAAGAGCCCCTCAACAAAGTTGAAGAGGGGCTCAAGACAAGATACTTTACAGTTTGGTTCGAAGCCCAGAAATGCTCACAAACAAGGCTAATATACCATGCAAAATAAGCCCTAAAAGAGAGATAAAGCACAAAGGGTGAGTAGAAGACCTCAAACAGAGAAAAGCCCTTGATCAAACATAAAGATGGGCTCAAAATAAGACTATTTTAAGTTCAGGTCGAAGCCCAAAAATGCTTGCAAGTATAGCTTATAGATGAAGCAAAAAAAAATGCAAGTTTAAGGGAAATAGGTACTTACCCTTGAAGAGCAGCAAATCAGGAGCTTTTGGTCCAAAATTCTGAGCTTTCAACCTCTTCAAATGGCCTCCAAGGTGCTGGAATGAGTGATGGAGGTGGTAGGCTATGAGGTGTAGGGTAAATATGCA
Organism: Camellia japonica; assembly: GCA_030407325.1. Lineage (NCBI taxonomy): Eukaryota > Viridiplantae > Streptophyta > Magnoliopsida > Ericales > Theaceae > Camellia > Camellia japonica. The sequence goes on along the minus strand of JAPPVO010008142.1, from coordinate 16,587 downwards.
AGAAAATGGGTGTTTTGAGGCTTGAAGTATAGATATAGGAGGTGTATGTATACTAATGCCTCAGCTGATTTTCTAACCCTTAGAAATGAAGTAGGGTGCTGGTTATATAGAGGGAGAGGAGCCAAAGAAAAGGGGGAAAAATCAATTCAAATCTCCCCCCAAAAGGACAGACCCTCGGGCAAGGGGTTTGGTGCAAAACAGCTGGCACAGTTGGAATGCACCAGGAGGAACAAACTTGGCTGGCCAGGTTCAGAAGGTTCAGGTGGCCGGCCGGCCACCTCCCCTGGCCGGCCGACCAGGGGTCAAAGGGGTCAAGCAAAATTACTGGCCGGCCACCCCAAAAAGGTGGCCTCCCAGATGAGTGCAACACAGCTGTATGGTCAAAACCCAGAAAATGTGAACCAGGAGAGAGAAAAGCCAGCGTTTTAGAAAGGTTCAAAAGGGTCAGGAGGAATTACTGGCCGGCCTACCCATATTGGCGGCCTCCCAGGTGTGTACAACACAATGATGTGGTGGAAAGTCAGAAAAAGTGGCCCGGGAGTGGGAAAAACCAGCTTTCTAGTGAAGAAAACGGGCGATGAAGAGCGATGAAGAAATAAAACTGATTTTTCAGAACAATTGCTGGCCTCCCTCCTTCCTACAACCTTCCTAACAATGAAAATAAGGTCTCCGCCAAAAATGAACCCAAACCGATGCAAAACGAAGGTTCGGGGGCCAAAACGCGCGGCCCGGGGCCCCGAAAACTGACTATTAAGCACCGGAGGTGGCGTTTGACCACGAAGTTGGTCTCTCGAGACACAGTGTCCCTCAAAAGGGAGGAAACAAGGTGTACGCCAAAAACCGGAGCAAACGGAGGTGGTTAAGCGGTCCCGAACCGAGGCACACGGCCGACGGCTCCGAAAATCGGGAACCGGGCTCCAAACGGGAAAAATGGCCTACGACCATGACATGTAGCCTACGGCCACTGAGAGATGATCTACGAGATCTCTCACTCCCTTCGGGAAGAGAAAACAAAGAAAACAGGGCCTGGTTCGCAAACCGAGACAAGGCACAAAAGAGTCCGGAAGTCCGGAGGCAAGGCTCGCGGTCGCGACTCCGCAACTTCAGAACTAGCACAATATGCAAAATCACCAAGCGCTCAATCAGTGACGTCTGAGTCTTATGGTCGGTCAAAAATGGGGTGTCTACAGCAACACAGATAAAAAAATAAAACCACATAACATTAATGTTTACTTCAACTTATTAAATAATGTTAGGAGAAGCAGATGATTTGAAGGACAACAGAGAGAAAATAAAAACAGATAACATCAATGTTTATTTGAACTGTAGGAAAGACAGATGATTTGAAGGCCAAAACAGAGACAAACTAAAAATCACGTAACATTGTCTGTAAAAAGTTTGTGAAGCAAGTTTACATAGTTAAAAAATAACCACAAATAAGCAGAAGAAGAAGGCCACAAGAAGAAATAAGTAGAAGAAGAAGAAGAGCAAGAGCAGCAGGGAGGTCGACTGGGCGGATGACTCATGGGACGATCGGTCGGATAACCCGGGAGACGATCGGCTCAACTATAAAGGTGTGAAAAGGAGTTAAAGAGTTCAGACAGATCAGAAACTATCTTTATACTTGTTTGGACTTCTCAGAAATCATTTCAGAACTCATTTGTACATTACAGATGATTGAAGGATATACTTACCAGATTAGTGGGAGTTGAATAGTTATCATTGGTGATGGAGTAGGTACAGTGACTGAATGTGCGACTCTTTGGTAGTTGTCTGATTCGACAATAGGTTTGATAAATTTGACCTGAGACAAAAAAAAAAACAATTGGGAATAAAATTAGGGATGATTTTTTCAAATCAGTGACCTATAAGAAAATATGTGAAATAAATTTGTGATTTATTTGACCTTGGTATCGTCGTTGTTTGGTTGCCCGTAGAATGAATCTTCTACAACGCACAAATTGTAAGTCACTTGATTTGTGGGAGATGGTATGAGTAGGGAGCGGGTTCACAGGATTCATGATTTATAAAATGGTCTGTGAACACTACCCGTGACGAATCTTCAATCTTGATCTTTGAAACAGAGAAAGATGAGGAGATCAGTTCATGTGAACCTTTTTAGAGACGATGGACATGGAAGCTTTTCAGAAAGGAAGAGGAAGAAGGCTGAAGACGTTGAAAGTGGAGAAATGAATCACAAAACTGCCAAACGGGTTTTCAAATTGTAATTTGAATTATATGGTGGAATTCTATTTTGAAAGTGATATCCAAACGTGAAGCGGGAGTGATAGGGTAGAAACGTAATTTCAAAACACATCCAAACAGAGCCCTAGACTTTCACAAGAGATTTGGCCAACTGGATTACTCGGTTGGTTCATCATCACTAAGGGGGTGCTTGTAATAGTTGGTTAGTTATTGTTATTCAAATGACGTTGATGATTCTGCATTTCTACTTCCAAGTCTCATGAGGTTAATAAAACCAAACATTTTTAACAAACCGTGTGCAATTTCTATGCAGAATATAGGTGAACAACTCGAAATTATGTGGGTGGGTCATCAGTGTGCATTATCGTTTAGTATGTACCTCATATGACTTTTGAGGTTAGTGTGAACATGAGCAGTGAAGACCAACTGAAAGAGCATGTTCTGGAGAGAGCAGGATACCCCCTCTCTCTTTCATGATGGAGGTTGGTTAACATCCATGGTCTCAAAATCCATGCAGAGATCAAATGAGAGTGTGGGGTGAGCTGATGTAGGAAATTAGGCACGTGAGTTTTTTTCAATTTCCCATCATGCACGTGCTTGCCTGCTCTTTGTTTGACTTGAGATGGATTACCTTTGCCTCGTGTGTTGTAGGTGAGTTAGCTCATAATTCGGTAAGAATTGTATATCTGTTTTCTTCTTCCTCTCTCTGTGTCTTAGTGCGACTTTATGTAGCCTATACTATGGTAGGATAAATAGGTGGGAAAGAAAAGAAGTCAAAGCAGGAAAGAACATGAATTAGAAGAAACAGTCAGTAGAGTCTTATTATTCTCAAGGATGGGAAAAGCTGAAAATGATAGTAATAACCATAGCTGCAACGAAAACTCTCCGATCGGGCTTTGCTTTTTCATGTTATTGCGGTCGACCTTGTTGTCTGGGGTGGGCTTTCTCAGACTTTGATAAAGCTGAGGGAAATTTTGTCGTCAATGAGGGAGGATGATGGTGTTTCTGTATTGATCAGCTGCTAAGGTTGGAAGGGTGAAAATGTGTAATTGTTGTGGCAACCATCAAAATGTTGTGTCGCCCTTCTCTAAAAGTTGAGTTGTTCAACAATTTATAGCATTTAAAATACTAGTTGTCTTGATCAAATATCTCAAATTTGATTTGTTTCTTCAAGTTAGAGTTTTGTTTTTCAAATACCGTTTCCAAAATACAAAATTTGAAAATTAAGTTCAAAACTTTTCAAGTTATAATAAAATCTAAAAGTGTACACTAATTGGATTGGTTTGGTTTTAGAATAAATCAGGAATTGAATAGTAGGAATTGGTTCTAGAAAAATTAGAACAGTAACCAAATTGTTAAATTGTGAAATCGGATTAGAATTGAATCATAGAAACCGATTTGATTCGGTTCAGTTCGGTTTTACAATTTTAAGAATTTTATATAACAATAAATATGATATATATTTTATGTTAATAAACAAATTAATTTGGTTAAGTTGGTTAATTTCACAATGAAGGTTAGTGTTCAAATTTTATAAGAGACTATATATTTTAATTATTACATATAAAAATATACCACGACTGGTTTAGTTTGGAACCGTAATCAAAGTCTTGAAATCAGACCGATTTTAACTGTTTTACAATTTTCAAAATCAAAACCAAAACTAATAAGAATTAGACCAAACCGGCGATTTTGACTAAATTGAATCAGCTTACTAATTTTACCAATTTTTTTTACACCGCTAATAAAATCACTTGAATTTGGAGTTAAAAAAAAAAAGAATGAAAAAAACTCATAATTCGAGGGTTGGTCCAAATTTGGTTAGTTGACCTTGTTTTCATGTGCTTCATTCTCTTTTTTTGATTCATACATTTATTTAACCTAACCTAAATGTTTGCATTGAAGTACAAAGATCTTCCTAAGTTCAGTAGTTTGGGTACTACTCACAATATTAATACGATGGTGTTCACTACAAGAAAAAACACCTTTGGCGACTAAATTTTTAGTCGCCAAAGGTCCTATTTTAGTCGCCAAATGTCAAAATTTCACTTTTCCCGACTAAAAATTTTGGTCGCCCGTCTTGTCGCCAATACATGGTCGCAAATGCCTTTGGCGACTGAAACACTGTTAGTCGCCAATATATATGTCTTCAGCGACTAAATATTTTGTCGCCAATAGTCAATTTCTTTTTTGGAAATTATACCTTTGCCGACTAAATTGTTAGTCGCCAATAGTTTATTTTTATTTTATTATTTATACCTTTTGGCGACCATTCACTTTAGTCGCTGAAAGTATTTTCAGGAAATTTTTTTTTTTGCCTCCGCTGCTCCCAACAGGTTTCGAACTTGTGACTTCCAACTTCCATACGCCAAACCCTTTGCACAACATCCCTCCACTATGCCAATACATCATCACATGAACATATATGCAATATATATTATTTATATAGTATATTAACCGCAATTAATACAAAATAATATTTATAAATATAATTTTTTAATTCAATATAATTTATGTCAAAAATAAATTATTTACAAAAAAAAAAATTAGGCAACTTTTGGCGACTAAAACCATTATTTAGTCGCTAATTATATTATTTTGGGTTACTAATTATTTATTTGTCACTAAAAAACAAGTTCTCAATTAAAAATCAGCACTTTTTGCGACTAAACAGAAATTTCGTCGCCAAAACCCCTACTTTGGGCGACTAAAATGGATTTTCGTCGGCAAAACCCCCACTTTCAGCGACTAATTGTTTTTAGTCGGCAAAACTGCTATATATCAGCGACTAAACCTGTTTTTAGTCGCCAAAACCATACCTTTCGCTACTAAATTATTTTAGTCGCTAAAAAGCGTGACTTTTGGCTACTAACAAACTTTAGTCGTTGAAAACCCTATATTAGGCGACAAAACTTCCTTTTAGTCGCTAAAACTTGCTGTTCGGCGACTAAACTCTTTTAGTCGCTAAAAACCTGCATTTCGGCGACAAATTCCAATTTAGTCGCCATTTCATGCACTTTTCAGCGACGAAATTTCATTTTTTGGTCGCCAATTCAGTTTTTTGTTGTAGTGGTTACATGTATTAATTAATATACTAATTAATGTATCAATATATATTATCACTACAAGAATTCGCACTTTTGCCGACTAAAAATTTGGTCGGCAAAAGTCCATTTTTAGTCGGCAAAAGTTATCCGCGACTAATTTTTTTGGTCGCCACTTTGGTCGCCAATTGAGGGTCGCGGAAAGTAATTAACGACTAAAAAATTTTTTAGTCGCGAAAAAGTTATATTTACCAGCTAAATTTTTGGTCGCTAAATATATGATTACTGCGACTAATCCATTTAGTAGCTAAAACACTTTAGTCGCAAAAAGTCATATTTTCCCGACCAAACATTTTTTTTTAATCAGCAAAGAAAGAAATTATTGATAAATAGATAGAAAAGAAGGACTTGACAGAATTGCATCATAGCTCAAAAATGGGATGTATTTTTGAGCTATGATGCAATTCTGTCAAGTCCTTCTTTTCTATCTATTTATCAATAATATTTCCCCCCCCCGGCGACCAAACATGTTAGTCGCTAATTCGCACATTCAACGACCAAATAGTTTGGTCGGCAATTGTCGCCCATTTCTACGACCAACAAATTTGGTCGCCAATTGTCACATTTCGCGACAAAAAAATTTGGTCGGCAATACATTCCACGACCAAAAACCGTGACTAAAAAGTTTGGTCGCCAATTGTGACATTCTAGGACCAAAAAGTTTTGGTCACCAAAAGGAATGTTTGCGCCAATATGCAATAAAATAAACCTGTAATTCATTATAATCTATCCAATCTATTCAATACAATCTGTAATTTACAATAATTAATCAAACCAACAATTCACCTGAATCATGAACATTCAACAAACTATATAAATCATCAAACTCTGAACCTGTTTAATTAAAGTCAACAACTATTATAAGTTTTCATCCATAAGTAATTCCAAACTACATATTCGTTCAATTAAAAATCCGCTTGTAATCTATGTAATCATCCAATTCACATCCACTTAGCATTAAAATTTAAAACATATTCCTTAAGTGAAAAGTAGAACTCCTTTCACAGAGCATCAATAGCTTTCATTGATTGAGCAAAAAGAAAATTCTTCCAACAGTATTCATATCCAGCTACGTCTCTTTCAGCTTCTTTCCAGGCCTCATAAGCCCGAACAAGAGCAAGGTTATTACTATAATCACGTGAAAATTGTGCTTTTGCTGCTTCTGCTAGCTGCAAAGAGAAAGACACACAAATCAATTAGTGAAACAGATAAGATAAGATACTCAATTTTCTAGCAAAAGCTATCTATTAGTGAAACCACAACTAAAATACCTAGTTAACAACTATAGACATAAAATTATAATAGCATAAAAAGTCAAGAAAAATCATGATGGATCCGAATATTAAAGTTATAATAGCATTGGGCTGCTAAGGGGGCAGGAAAGGGAAACAAAATTATACTATGGCACACTGTCAATGAAGATTTTGAAGTAGAAAAACAGGAATCATCCATTATAATTTTGTACCTGTTGGCATGAACACAATGAATGATGAGAATCCACCACCCACTTTATTTTTACCTAAATTATATACATATTAACTTGCTGTGCTGAGTAGGGAAAAAAATTTATAATGATGATATGACATGATTATGGATGCATGATATATTTCTCAGTAATTATTATATAAGTATAATAACAAATCTCACTACATATAAATGTGACAGGTACACATTATATCAAAATAGAGCATAAGCCAAAGCTAGCCACTGCAACCCCAGCTGTAGCAAGACCAGGCCAGGTCAACACAGCAAGGCTGCAGTACCAGCCGCAGCCAGAGCAGCTAAAGTCAGAACAGATAGGGCTGTAGCTTCAGTCATGCTCACGTGTTATAAAGAGAACTAGCATAACTGTTTCAAGTAGTTAGGCTGTTAGAATTAAACCGTCGTTAGATTAGTTTGTTATGATTAGATTAAATATAAAAGCACTGAATCTTTGTTAAAGGAATTGAGCCTAACAAGTGTAAAGATAATATAGCTTTGAGTACAATAAGAAAGAAAGTTTTGATGTAAAAGAAAAACTTTGAAAAGATTGAAACCTCAAGAGATACCTCAATTTTGACACCTTCTTTGGCTTCTACAGCTTGATGAATCCCCTCAGACCATCTCCTTTCTCTTCAACTCTCCCTGTCAACTACAAAAATGTCTTGTTGTGCTAATGTGAGTATTCTGCTCAACTCTCCCCTAAGACCATTTATGTACTCGGTTCATCAGAGTATCCAAACTACAGGTGCTAAGTGTCTTAATATAACGCATCAAAACCTATTCAAACAATAAGTTCATAAAATTAACAAACATTAGCAGACACTAATAGCCCAACAGTGTGATAGACAATGTAACTAATCAAAAAGTAAATGGCAGTACTACAAGAATATCATAACAAAAAAATTTAAATAACATAAAAACACAAATGCCAAAGTCAATTCCACAGATTTTTAAAAAATCTCTGAATGTAAATAATCTGGAATAGTGAACCACACACCAACGAACTGAAATTAAATATGAGGTCAAGGGTACTCAAGTAAGTCTTATCAGAAGCAGAACTCCACCTCACATGCTACTGCCTCCCATGTACCAGGAGAAAAAAAAAAAAAAAACCAAAAACATTGTTCAACACAACACAACAATTCAACAAATCCAACAATAATCACACAATTATAGAACGAAATCAATTCAGACAACCCAAAATAGTTTTTAATTCAGCATCAACAGAAAGAACTTAATTCAGACAACCCTAAAACATGTTATATGTGCCTTTTTTTGGGTGAATAATATGTTATATGTGCCATTAATGTGAAAACTCAATTAAAAATTACACTCTTTATTCCCTTAAATATACCATATATGCTGATGCTTTACTGTTAAGAACATTAATTTAGGAAGAGTTAGCCATGTTTTGAAGGGAGTGAACACTGGAAATTCAAGAAAATTCTTGCTATACTTTTGGGACTGCAGTTGGGTATTTAGAATTAGGCAGATTGTGAATAACGTAGGGATTTTATGGCTGTTTGGGTACTGTGTTCCATACATGTGGACAGTAGCTAGGCTGAGTTTTTAGTTTTTTTGGTATTAGGCTAAGACGTCTGAGGAGAGTAGGATTTAGGCTTATCAAATAGTATTTTAAGTGTAGGAGAAGGTTAACAATGTCTAATTTTAAGTTCAGAAGGACCTGATATTGTATAAATTAAAAGAAAAATGAAGAGAAGTAGAAGAAGAAGATAGGCATCACATTCAAATTCCCCAAGGCATCAAGCCTGGGGATCAAAGTATAGCACATAGTTTGCTTCTCCATATCAAACTACAATTAATTTTTTTTTTTAATTGTACTCTAAAGACCTTACCAAATTCCACTGCTATCAAATATAATAGGCACATGGGAATATGGAGAGACATGAAGTCCACTACTATGTGTTATAAAAAGAACAGGTCAACTCAATAAAGCATGATGATTCATGATTGCAATTTGATATTTTTGGTTGCAATTTGCAATTTAATATTTTCAATTAACAGATGAAAATCCTAAGTGATTCGTGATTAGATCAGGATTTTAAAATATTCCAATTCCCAAATATTTAAAACACTCAATCTAAATCATCAAGCACTTACGAAAGTGATTTAGATTGTTGTTTTATGAATAAACAATAAATCGACACAAACTATTTTTACGTGGAAAAATCACAATTGAAGAACCGTCAATTGTAATAAAAAACCATGGGCGAAACGCCACTAATCAATCCACTACTGAAGAAAGAAAGATTACAAAGATAATACACAAATTACCCAACTCAGTCAATTTGCCTTCAAATCTTCTGTAACTCTTTCACCAAGCCTTCGTCTCGGAACTGATCCACCTGAAGTTGAATCCACAACTTCACTTGTCGAATTAATGACTACGTATAGAATCAAACGCCTTTGAAACTCTATGTTTGAATCTTCGGAATCCACCGAAGAATAACACTCTTGTATGTATTCGATCAACCTCTTTGATAGGTGCTTCTCAATTCATGAGTTGAATACTCATTCAATGTTATCAAGGAAAACTCACAAAAACTCCCCAGAAGAAAACCTTAGAAAACCTCAAAGTTGATCTGAAAAGTAATCCTAGTTTTTGGAGAAAACCAACTACTTATAGAAATCTGGATTTTGAAGCTTGCTCGAGCGAGAACCTTAACTCGCGTGATTTCCATAAGTGTCTTCGCTCGAGCCACGAACTCGAGCCATGAAACCTTCGCTCGAGCGAACAATGAAAACTTTCAGGTTTTTATGCAGACGCAATCTTCGCTCGAGCCACATAGTCTTCGCTCGAGCGCACATTCATCTCTTTCAGGTTTTTGCCAGATGCAGTCCTTCGCTCGAGTGAGGACTTCGTCGCTCGAGCGAGCAACACAAAACAGCACAGAAAATTACAACTCAAACACACAAGTTTGTTCGCGGGTTTGACAAGACTTAGGGACTTAACAATCTCCCCATTTGTCAATACCCGGACAAAACTCTCTAACACAATTTCCTAAACAAAACAACTGCACTAGCTAAAACAATTACAACTCAACTCAAATATCTAGCTAAAACACATGAACTAGCTAAACCAACTATGAAACCAATCTTGATGGACAAAATGAACCAATCTGCACAACATAAACTAAAGAGAATTTGTTATGCAACAAAAAAAAATCAAGACATCATCATATAGTCATAAACAAAAACTAATCCATTAATCTATAAAGAAACATCATGAGTATGCAAAAACATATATCCAAAAAAAACATACACAATCCTACCTGCAAATATAAGTATCCCAAATAAACAAATATACCATGAGTAAGTATCCCAAATAAACAAATATACCATGAGTAAGTATCCCAAGTATCCCAACCCAAAATCATACTTCCCCTTTTTGGCCGGGAGTGACAAAAAAAACAGTCAGAGACACCTGCAAATAAAACTGTCCAAGAGAATAAACCAAAACTGTTCAAGAAAATACAACTGTCCAACAGAAGAACAACACAAAACTGTCCAAAAAGCAGTCAAGAACTAAGACTCGGGAGGAGGTGGCTGCTGCATCTGGAGAAGGGAAAGAATCTGCGCAAGCATAGAACTCTGCTCCTCAAGGCAGCTGTCAAGAGAATCCATCCTGGCATCCAACTGATCTAGGCGATGCGTGACGGACTGCTCAAACATCTGCAGCTGGCCACGAAAAGAGCGAGGATGGATCTCAGGTAAATCAGGGGTGTCGGCAGTGGCTGCCTCAAACTCCTCCTCCTCTCCAAGGGGATCATCATCACCTGCACCAGAACTCCCAACCCCGAACACACTCCCCCTCATATGGGCCTGACTCTGGGAAACTGTGAGCTTTGTGATGGGTTTTATAGGATGTGCAAACTCATCTTCATCAAAAACAGGAATATCAAGAGAAGTGAGAAACCGAGTAAGCAAACACCCATAAGGAAGCCCCAAAGACTTTCTACTCTCAAAGACCCCAATCATTTTAGAAACAATCATCTCTGGAAGATCAATGGGAAGTCTATGATGAATACAATACAACACATATCACTGGTCCTGGGTAATGTGCGAGGACTGGGTGGTGACATGCAGATTCGCACACACAATGGTATTCATAAGACGGAACTGAGGAAGCAACTCATTTTGCTGAATGAGTGTCCCAGCAATCCAAGTCTGGTCAAGACCACATAACTCAGAAGCAACACGATCAAAATCAATCCCGGTACGAGTAAGAAGTGGAAACCTAAAATTCGGGACTTCGGGAAGACCAAGAAAAATCCGAAAAACCTCCCCAGTCATGACAAGAGACTTGTGCCTAACCCACGTAGTAAAAGTGGCGGGATTTTCCTTGCGAATGGAATGCATATTGCAATAAAATTCCCAGATAAGACTAAGATTTTGTGGACCCGAAAAATGCAACACGTGATCACCGCCCAAAGAATCAAATAAAGACCGAATGGTAAGAACCTCAAAAGCACTAGGAAGTACATTTCTTTCTAAATGGACTTTCCGAGTGGCAAACGACTCCCTAAACAACTTAGCTTTTTCTTTAGACTTGAATTTGTCAGTGTTGAAGGAAGGACGGGAAACCGTAGTTTTACGGTGCTTGAATGACTCGGCCATGACTAACACAACCCACAAGAGAAGGAAAATACAAGCAATCCACAGACAAGACAAACATAGAACACCCAATAATAGTAACAGAAAACCCCAAAACAAAACACAAGTAGCCAATGAAAACACATTAGTCCAACAGGGGTTAGAAAAGCAGATGAACTCATAGCATTAGCAGTATAGAAATGAAATAATTATCAGTGCTAGAGAAACCATAATTAGCCACAGAGAAAAAACAATATATGAAAGCCATTATTGAATTAAAACATCAATGTATTGGGACAATGTATTAAAACCAGAGATAGTATGTTAAGAGAGTCAATCAGCAAGGTATTCTCACAGGGTAATAGAAATAAAAAATAAACTAAAGAAAAAAAAACCCCCAAATTAAACCCTAACAACAAAACCTAGCAAAATGCTACAAAGTACGAACCCTAGATGCAATGAGAGAACTCTAAAACATGATGGATGGAGCAAAATCAACAAAGAGAAAACCTAGATGAGAACAGAGCAGAGGCACAGTCATAGTGCAAATGAGGAAGAAAAAAAACAAAGAGAAAAGATAAAACTTACCAACTTCGGTAGAATGCAGATGGATGAATGGAAAAGTCCCAAAACCAAGAGAGAAACCTCAGACGACGCCAGCAATGGAGAGCCCAAAAACCCTAGGGGAGAGAGAACACGAAGAGGTGGGAAAAAATGAACGGAATAGACACAGATTCAGAATTTGAACCGCGACAGGTCGCTCGAGCGAATACTTTCTCGCTCGAGCGAGTACAATAATGCGCAAGGGTTCACTCGAGCCAAGAACTTGTCGCTCGAGCCAAAAACACACGCTCTCAGGTCTAAAGTAGTAGCAGAAGCACGCTCGAGCGAGGAACCCGTCGCTCGAGCCAAGAAGAAAAAACAAAACCCAATTTTTTTTTTTTTTTAAACAGAAACCAAGATGCTCAATATCATGAAGTGAGACCTGGAACACAAGTAGATGATCACATTGGGCCAAAAATTGACACTAAGACGAAATAATCTGCATATCATGAATCCTGTAAAACTTGCAAATTTAAAAAAAAAAAATGACACTTAAAATCATGAGCAAGGCAGATAAAATATAATCAGTGATCATAAGCTACATGAGAATGTACAACTCAAAATCCAACATGCGATCTCACAAAATAAAGTGTGTGTGTGCAATCCATGAGAGTCCACTAAGCTAGAGTTAATCCTCGTAGTGATCGGATGGCTGGACCTCCACCAAGAGTAACTTAACAACACAGAGAAAAGTCAAACCACTAGGAATCACGAGATATTTGTTGAGTAAATGCGGAGGCTCCCCCTCAATCAATTAGTCCTTTTTTTTTTCTTTTTTTTTTTCCAGACTTTTTCTTTCTTGTGGGCATTCACTGGTGGCATTCATGCTCAAGAGTATGGAAACCAAACCAGAGAAGAATGAAATCATAAAGGATGGCCTGGTTGGTGCCTCTGAGGTAGCCGTTTCCTAATGCCCGGACTTCAAGGAACTGAGGGAGAAACCGTGGAAGTGAAAACAAATAGTAGATAGTTAAGAGACTCAACATCATCCATGATATACTAGTATCGGTCAATTCCACTGTAAAAGTATAAGAAACACTGTTAGTGGTCCATAGAGAACTTTGATCACTTGTGCGGAAACCCCTGCAACAATTTATCTCAAGAATGTGTACAGAATGAGATCATGAGGTTAATGAGCATGGGCATTCAAAATGAGCTATGAACAAAGAACAATGAGATCTTGTAAGCAGCATGAGTAGTGTGCATATAGAGATGTATGCAAGTAAAACAGAAATCAATGACAATGAGATTATAGCATCCAAGCACACATAAGGCCAAACACTCACACCTACTCAAGGAACAAGAAACACTTTAGTGATCGAGCATGACACCCAAAGTCTTTCTAAGGAACTCAAACCGAAGAAGATCAAGGGGTTTTGTAAAAATATCAGCTTTTTGATGCTCAGTGGGTACATGCTCAAGAACAACAAGGCCCTCTTCCACTAACTCTCGAATAAAATGATGACGAATGTCAATGTGTTTGGTTCGAGAGTGTTGGACATGATTTTTTGAAATGTTTATGGCACTTGTGTTATCACAGAAAAGAGTGAGAGTGTTCTGTTCTATCCCATAATCATGAAGCATTTGCTTCATCCACAGCATTTGTGCACAACAACTCCCTGCAGCAATGTACTCAGCCTCAACAGTCGAAAGAGAGATGGCATTTTGCTTTTTACTATGCCAGGAGACCAAATTATTCCCAAGGTAAAAATAACCCCTGGATGTACTCTTCCTATCATCAGCACACCCTGCCCAGTCGGCATCAGTAAAACCAGTAATTTCAGCTGTAGAATCAGTAGAAAACCAAACCCCATACCCCAATGTCCCATTAACATATTTGATGATGCGTTTGACCGCAAGAAGGTGGGACTCTTTAGGACTGGCTTGGTAACGGGCACAAACACCGACACTGAAGGAGATATCAGGACGACTGGCTGTGAGATACAGAAGACTCCCTATCATACTCCTATAAAGGGTAGGATCTACATTAATACTAGAGGAGTCTTTGGAGAGGTGAAGACTGGTGCTCATGGGAGTGCGTGCATGTTTGGCAGACTCAAGACCAAACTTTGACACAAGATTTTTAGCATACTTAGTCTGAGAAACAAACATACCCGAAGGAGACTGTTTAATTTGAAGACCCAAGAAATAAGACAACTCTCCCATCATGCTCATCTCAAACTCATGTGCCATGCAATCCGAAAAATATTTCACAAGATGATCAGCAGTGAATCCAAATACAATATCATCAACATAAATCTGAGCAACAAGAATATGAGACTTAGTATGTTTCACAAATAGAGTCTTATCCACACTACCCCTTTGAAAGTCATTATCAAGAAGAAGGGTAGTAAGTCTATCATACCAAGCCCGAAGGGCTTGTTTCAACCCATACAAAGCCTTGTCTAACTTGTAGACATGAATTGGACATTTAGGGTCCTCAAACCCTTTTGGTTGCTCAACATATGCCTCTTTTTTCAAGTACCCATTCAGAAAGGCACTTTTCACATCCATTTGAAACAATTTGAAACCAAGATAACAAGCAACACCAAGTAAAATACGAATAGATTCGAGACGTGCAACTGGGGCAAATGTCTCATCATAGTCAACACCTTCTACTTGAGTGTAACCTTGAGCAACCAACCTGGCTTTATTCCTAACCACTCATCAGATTTATTTTTAAAGATCCACTTGGTACCTATCACATTCATGTCTCTAGGTCTGGGAACTAGAGTCCAAACATTGTTACGTTCAAATTAACCTAATTCTTCATGCATAGCATTGACCCAACTATCATCTAGCAAGGCCTCTTTGAAATTCTTAGGTTCAATTAATTAAACATAACACATATGTGATACCTCATCCCGAATCTGTCTTCGGGTTTTCATTCAATCCGATACACTTCCAATCACCTGTTGAGCTGGATGATTCAGTTTCATCCTTGCTGATGGTTTGAACTCAGGACTTGCGGTGACAAAAACATCAGGAGTGATGTTTCTTTGTGCACTCTTTGGACTTTTACTTACCTGTGAGGATGGTGCCGTCTCAACTTCTTGTGCTTGGACCTCAGCTTCTCTTTGATATTGTGGTTCAGTATCCAAGATTGGAGACTCACCATTGTCATCCTCATTTGTTGCTGGAGTAGGGAAACCTGTATCATCTATAACCACATTGATAGATTCCATTAAAGAAGAAGTTCACAGGTTATAGACTCGAAAAGCCCTACTAGTGGTTGAATACCCTAGAAAAATACTTTCATCACTTCGGGAGTCAAATTTGCCCAAAGGCTCTCTATCTTTGAAAATATAACACTTACTCCCAAAAGTTTTGAAGTATTTTACATTAGGTTTCAATTCCTTCCACAATTCATATGGAGTTTGTAAAGTGCTGGGCCTTAAATACACGCGATTTATGACATAAACAGCAGTATTTAGGGCTTCAGCCCAAAACTTTGGAGGAAGTTTCTTACTAAGGAGCATGACCCTAGCCATTTTTTGAACAACTCTGTTCTTCCTCTCAATCACTCCATTTTGTTGTGGGGTAATAGGTGCAGAAAATTCATGCTTAATTCCATACATATCACAAAAATCCGAAAACGAACTATTTTCAAACTCACGACCATGATCAGTTCAGATTCTTATGATACGCCCAATGGAAACACCCTGTTCATTTTGGATTTTAAGGACTAAGGCCTGGAAAGCATCAAACGTATCAGATTTTTCCCTTAAAAAATTTACCCACGAAAATCGAGTAAAATCATCAACAGTTAAAAAAATGTATCTTTTACCTCCGATGCTTTCAGTGCGAGTGGGTCCCATTAAGTCCATGTGAACCAATTCAAGAGGACGCTTGGTTGTAAAGCTGTTCACCTTTTTATGAGGGGCACGGGTTTGCTTTCCAAGTTGACATGGTCCACACACATGGTTCAGATTCTTACCCAATTTAGGTACTCCTCTCACAAGCTCTTTGTTGGCTATCTTAGTTAGGTCTTTCAAATTTATGTGACCTAATCTTTGATACATAAATCAATGTTACTTATGATGGCAGAGTGAAAAGTGAGATCATTAGTAGTAACAATCCCATAGCAGTTATCAGATGTGTGAACCCCATGCAAGACAGTATTTCCCTTTTTATCCAAAATTTCATATTATTAGGATTTTGAACACGCAGCCCAAAACACGCAGCCCACTGATTAGGATTTTGAACACGTAGCCCAAAACACTGATTTACTGAACACGCAGCTCAGAAGAAATAAAGTGAACACGCAGCCCACTGATTAGGATTTTGAACACGCAGCCCAAAACACTGATTTACTGAACACGCAGCCCAGATAGAATCAGTGAACACGCAGCCACTGATTAGGATTTTGAAACGCAGCCCAAAACACTGATTTACTGAACACGCAGCCAGATAGAAATAAAGTGAACACGCAGCCCACTGTAGTTTCATTTGCACACAGCTATTTCATTTCATTGCACACAGCTATTTCATTTCATTTGCACACAGTTATTTCATTTCATTGCACACAGCTTGTTACTTGCATACGGCTTGCATTTTATTGTGTACTGAACACATGTAT
>JAPPVO010008141.1:0-22861 GCA_030407325.1 Camellia japonica | reverse complement strand
AAAGAAGAGTTGTTTGGTGCAAGAAGAGAGAGGAGAGAGAATGAAAGAGTGGGTGTTAAACATGGGTATGGGTGAGGAAACTTAGACTACAAACAAATTTATTGTGGACCTCTCCCATTACTAAAAGTTGGAGAGGGATGTTATGTAATGCCCTCAAAATATTATACAAATCAACCATTCATAAGATCTAGAGACATAATAGAAATGTTATATTTTCATTCATCAGAGTTAATATTACAAAAGATATCACATGTATTACACTTTCATAAATGTTCAACTTGAAACTATAGCATGTAACTCTAGTTTAAAACAACAAAATAAATGCCCTAAGGGCTTACATCTTTCCAAGACTTCAC
This sequence comes from Camellia japonica, assembly GCA_030407325.1. Taxonomy (NCBI): domain Eukaryota; kingdom Viridiplantae; phylum Streptophyta; class Magnoliopsida; order Ericales; family Theaceae; genus Camellia; species Camellia japonica. Next base: position 22,505 of record JAPPVO010008141.1, on the reverse strand, counting down.
TTGGTTACAACAAAAGAAGAGTCTAGTCTCTATACAAGTAAAGCCCTCGGCTTGAATAAACATTCAACTCAAAACGAAATCACAAAAGTAGAGCCTTCAGCCTCTAAGCCTCCCAAGCTATGTCCTTGGAGATGGCATGTCACCTGTACCTGAAAATGGTTTTCCAAGTAGGGTGAGCCAAAGCCCAGTAGAGATATGCTAAACCATATATGAGAATTAACTAAAATATAAGCATCAGATAAATATGCAACATTCTTAACCAACACATATTCTTTTCAAGGTCATTCAATATAGATAACCAATATCTCAATTCATTTCCATTCTACCATTTTCGGGTAAATCAATTAGTCAAATTCATTATTATCAAGCAACCAATATGAGACTACAACTCAATGATTCACAATTCAATACATTCATCAAATTCAACACTTATATTTCTTGCCATTTTACGGAACCACGTCCGAAGGAACCGGCACCCATAAATATATAAGATTTCGGGACTTTTACCCTGGACACTCCGACCAACTTAATTATCAATGGAGTCCATCCCCTATCTCCTCCCAAACAATGGAGTACATCCCCTATCTTCTCCCAAACAAAGATATATATATACAATGTATTTAAACACGTTGTCATATACAATGACCAATCAAATCACATATTCAATGGTTTAATCCAACTGTCATATTCAATGACATAATCCAATTGATTAGTTTCAATTCACCTAATCCTCATGCAGTTTCTACAACAATCATAACTATCCTCTACCGATAGCCCAAAGTAGATATTTCTAAACAGATAAATAAATCTAACAAACAGATAATTTATCATATTTTCCATAGATGAGTGATTTATCAAATACAACTACACAACTCACTCGTGCATTCTTTCAATTTCATATTTCTCATAACGATTTCATTATTTATACCAATAATTTATTTAACTCGTATTAGGGCAAATCTCCCCCTTTTCAAACATCAACCCTCAAGACTCAATTTCATCATTTATATACAAATAACCCCATTTTCAAGACCTCACATACAAATATGCAACCCCAAATAGAAAACCCCTCTTTTAAAAATTCAAACCCAAACCCTAACTTCACCCAAATCTTCCCAAATCCCACCATTTACACAAAATGACAAATATCTAGGTTAAAACCCATATTAAAGAGTAGAATATCCCTACCTCAAGCTTAGATGAGAGAGAAGAGAGAAAGCTCAAAAGTCAGTGGTGACGAAACCGCGTTTTGCTTCGATCAAAACGAAGCCCTTGACAAGCTCTACACTTAATGTCAAAGCAATAAGGTGAAAAGATCACTCTAAGTGAGTAGATCTAGAGATTTAAGTGAAAAACTTTGAGTTTTAGAGAGAGAAGAGAGAAATCACGGTTTAAGAGGAAAAATGGGATGAAAATCATGAAAGAAAAATGGTTTGGGCCTATTTATAGTAGTAAGAAATAGCCCTAAGGTCAAATAAAATAATAGGCCCAAAAACCCCCTTAGATAGGGCCCATTCAGACCTCAAAAATCTATAAAAAAAAACACGCAGGGGTCGACCCTTCGGGTATAGGGGTCGACCCTTAGGTAGAAAAGACAATTTGCACAAGTAGGGGGTGGTCAACCCTTAGACAGGAACGGGTCAACCCTATTTTCCAGCAACTAACACACAGACATAAGAGGGTCGACCCTTCCCGGTTTGGTGTCTACCCTATTTTCCAGCAACACTTCCAGGAACTTCACCAACAGGTAAGGGTCGACCCTTAGGAAGGCTGGTGTCGACCCTAGAATAGAATTTCTAAGTCTCCAAGGGACTTTTGACAAGAACAAGTGCGAACAACCAAACCCAACAAGTTTAAATTGGATTATACTCCTCCAAAACCAACCCATAACAACACCAAAGATTTTCAAAATAAAAATAAAGGATTCGAATACACTTTCCCATAAGATTTGAAGGATACAGGTGCTACATGTTAGACCAATTTTCCCTAAATAATGAATGAAATATAAGTTTTTTTATTTTTATTTTTTAAATCGGTATTTAAATTTATAATCTAAATACAATTAAAATGAAATATTATGTATGAATCTTATAAATAGTATATTAAATGGTTGGTGTTGTTTTTGTGCAAAGTGTGCATCAGATGATAATGAACCACCAGTGTGGAATTGAAGTCAAGGTCCATGAGACTTTCCCAAACATAGTCTGGAATTAGCTGAGACTAACAATTTTGACTCCCAGTGGATGATAAATTCTTTCACATAATTATATATAACTTTTGCTCTCTTTTCTTTTTTATATTTTCTTTATTTTTTTTTCTCTTTAGTATGACACAAATGAGAGGAGATGAAGAGATAGAAGTAGAAATTAAGTTTTTTTTGGTTTTTTTTTTTTGTTTTTTTCAGTGGTTAAAGAGATGAAGAGACTTGAATTTTAGGAATTTTCTTAAATTGAATTGTATAGCATTGAATGGATAAAAATAAGTTCAAGAATTGATCTGATATCTCTTTCATGGACCAATTCCTTCTATTTGATTATGTTTGGATGACAAGAATTATAGAGAAGGAATATGTGAATCTCATTACAATAAACTTAAAAAGTATGTCCTAGGAAATGGGGAGATTTTTTATTTTTTTAGTTATATTATTTAATAAAGTGGGATGTTTTTAGATTTTATTTTTTGTTAAAAAATTCTGACTAAATTTTCCATTTTATCTTCTTGTTTTTTTTTAGAATATAAATAAATATTAAAAAAAAATATACGAATTAGTTGACCCAATTGATTGATACGCAAAGTTTAATTCCATTTGATTTGGTTTGGTTATAAATAAATATTAAAAAGAAAAATTTACTTATGAATTTCATCTTGAGTAATGCTGATTTATTTAACCCTAAAGATTTTTTTATAGATCAATTAGTCCCATTGATTTTGGAAAGGTAGATTTAATATATTATTTTAAAATTAGATTTACAGTTATACTCTTATTTCTATTATGTTTCTTTCTTTCTTTCTTTTTCTTTTGTGCTAGAAAGGTAAGGTACTTAATATATGAGAATCAAATTTGGGATGATTTTTATATGTGAATTTTTTATTATTTGGAAAACATTTCAAAAGGAGTACAAAAATGACTTGAAATATGAAAATTTTTAAACATTCCAAAACAATGTGCGATTCTTCAAACATTTTAAAAGGAGTATAAAAACTCTTTAGTAAGTTTTGAGCAAATGTATAATTTCAAACTGGAATAATGTAACACTCAAACGTAACACTCCAATATAATACTACAAAAAACTCCTTATGTTCGGTTGCGGGATTTGGGAAGGGATTTGAAAATGAAAAGGGAAAAATTAGGTAAAATATGAATAAAATATACCTTCATTTTAGTTTCACACACCTTTTCCATTTTCCTTTTCAAATCCCTTCCCAAATTCCCCAACCAAACACAACGTTAGTGTAACACTTCAATGTAATACATAGAAAAATTTCTTGGTATACTTTTCTCAAATGTAACATTCCAAAAAAAAAAATGATGTGGGATTCTTTAAACCATTCCAAAAGGAGTATAAAAATTCCGTAGTAACCTTTGGGCAAATGTATAATTTCAAACTGTGAGTGTTACAATTGAAAAAAGTACATTAAGAGTTTTTTAGTGTTTTTTTTTTTTTTGTGTGTTACATTGGAGTATTACGTTTGAGATTACATTGATTGGAGTGTTACATTTCGGTGTGTTACATTGGAGTGTTACGTTTGAGAAAAATACACTGAGGGGTTTTTTTGGAGTATTATGTTATTTCGTTTGAGAAAAGTAGACAAGGAAATTTTTTAGTGTGTTACATTGAATTATTAAGTTATTGAAGTGTTATATTAGAGTGTTACATTATTGTGCGTAATGTGAGATTTGTTCCAAAATGAGGAAAAATTCAAAATCTCTATAGTACGGATTGCCTAAATATATAATTTTACATTTAGAGAAACCCACTTTTATCCCTAAAAAATTAAACCCAAACATGTAAGTCACTACTCTCTTATGTAATTTTCACTTTAATGAGATATTTGGGTTCATAAGAAAAAATGAAAGATTAAACAATTTACAAGATCACATTTTAAGATTTATTGATACTTCATCCTATTAAAATCTACACCAAAAATCTTCAAGTTATCCAAGGTAAAATTACTTTGGTAATTGGCTTCCTTGATTAATGATTCTTTGTACTTGGATTTTTCTATTTAGTATCTCAATGCACATGTGGTCTAGGGAAGAAAATTATAATAAGAGAGGGGAGAGTAATGAAAATATAGGTATTGAGATTATCTACAATATTATATATATATATATGGGTGGGTTAAGTATTCATGTTCTCTCATTGTTCATAACAATCTAATTTTCCCATTTATCCTCTCTAATTTATAAGTATTATGTGTAGGATTTTTCCAACAAAATGTTTATATTATTATACTTCAAGAAAAAGGTTAGTAGCTTTATCCCCATTTTTCTTGCAAGAGTATATATGCCCATTTGCTTTGTTGACAGTACCTATTCAAGTGCCCATTAAAATAACTTCATTCTTTGCTATACAGGAGAAGCAAAATTCCAAGAGGGAAATTGAATGGCCTAAGTTGAAGCCTTATTTGTACAAGCATCAGTGAGCTCTGAACAAAAGTGCTTGTGTCTCAAGATCAATGAGCCCAAATTGATATTGCTCTTGCTACTGCAGTGTGTAAAAGTTTTTTCGTGACCCTGATGTGGCAATATAGATTTTTTACATGTCTACATGGTTAATAAAGTTGCTGGATGTTTGTGATATTGTATTTATGTTGAGGGCTGGATCTCACATGTACATGAATTGCCTACTACTTTCATATGTGCCCCCATGGATTCAGAGCATCCATTCATGCACTTTATAAGGTTTGGGGATAGAGGATGCATAGCTTGAGGACCTAATTCTTTGCCTTTGTTTGGCAAGAACTGTTTTAACTTGCCTTCGTTTGTATTACATTTAGAATTTGATGTTAAATATGAAATTTTTGGGTGGTCGAAAGTGAAATGTGTGCACGTTGTGAAATAGTTGTTAATATAATCAGTATTCAAGGATTATTTTGTTTATATATAGGGTATATGTTGCACTAATAATGGAATAAATATAGGTGGTTGAGAAATTAATTTTAAAAAAAAACAAATTATAAAGTTTTTAGCGACTAAATATTTTGGTAGCCAAAAATGCAAGCAAAAGTTTTTGGTGTCTATATATTTAGTAGTAAAAAATAAACAAAATACTTTTGGAGACCAAATAGTTAGTAGCCAAAACAAATCAGAATGAGGGAAGAAACTGTTGCCAACTAAATATTTTAGTCACCCAAGAACACGGCATCCTTCGGCGACTAAACTATTTGGTCGTAAAATAGAAGAAAATGAAAATATCCACTCTTTTGGTGACTAAACTGTTTAGTCGTGAAAACTAACAATGACTAAACTATTTAGTTGCTAAATGTATTATTATTAGCGACTAAAATTTTTAGTCGGTAAATGTATTATTATTAGTGACTAAAATGTTGTAGCGACTAAATAATTTAGTCGCTAAAAGAGAATTTCATTTTGTTTTGATTACTTTCAGCAAATAAATATTTCGTCGCCAAAAAGTTATGTTTGGCGACTAAATTTTAGTAGCTGAGATAATTAGTGGCCAACGCCAATTTAGTCGTGATTGACTATTGCTGACAAGGCTTTGGTGACTAACGGGGTGACGAAGAACTTTAGTCGCCATTGACTTTCGGCAACAAAAAAATAACCTTCAGCGACTAAAAAATTTGGTCACCAAACGTGTAATTTCCTAAAATATATTTTAGTAACTTTTTGATTTTTTACGAAAGGATGTGCAGAAAAGTAGAGAGAGCGATGTGACAACTTATAGTGACATTTTGATTAAAATATATAGTTGACAAATGAGACATAAACCAAAAGTTTTGGGGCTTAGCGAAATAATATAAGACAAGTTTGTAACACACCACAACAATTAAGGCAAATATGCATAGTGAGAGTAGTACATACCAAGATGATTTGTTGCAAATTGCATCTCAATTCCATCTTCAGATAGCTGGTATGGGCAAAACATAACACCAGCATTGTTTTTGAAACAAATATAGATTATTCAAAACTTGTAATTTTTTTTGTTTATTTTCAGAGAGAGAGAGAGAGAGTACATTAAGATGTTGAGGGGAAGATTGAGAGAGTTAAAGTGATTAACAAAGGCTTTAATTGAGTTGATTGAGGAGAGGTCAAGTTTTAGGACATCCACACGAGCAGTTTCGTAGTCTTTAAGGATGAGGTGTTTGGCTTCATTAGCAGCTTCCATGTTCCTCGCTGCAATGATGACATGGACATTCCTCAGAGCTAACACTCTTGCTGTCTCTAACCTAATCCCACTTGCTCCTCCTGCAACCACTCCCTCCCATCATTAAGTTCTCTTCTCATTTTTACAATTCCTCTCTTTGATTTTATAATTTTCAAGAACAGTTTTTGAATTTTTAATTAATATTTTTAAGTTTTTAATATTTTATTTTTTATTTAATATTAAGAGAAATGAGTGAGACCTCTAAAATTAGAGCTCTAAAAGGGCATTAATTTGTCCTTTTCCCTCTCCTGTTTTGTCTTTTACCTCCCTCTATTTTTTTTTTTTTTTTTTTAAGGGTGACAGCTCATTAGAGCTGCTTTTGAGCAGCTCTAATTAGAGCTCTCTAGCAGAGCCCTAATATTAATACACTTAAAATATAAAAATATTGTGAATTTTTTTTTATAAAACTTGTTAAATACAAAAAATACGAAAATTATTTTTACAAATATTTACTTTGTTAAGTATATTTAGATTATGTACATTTAAAAGATAACTAAAATATGAAGAAAAAAAACTCACTAAAGATAACAAAACATGAAAAATAAAAAATTATTTTTGAAAATTAAAAACCAAACCTAGTGAATAATAGAATTATCACATTTATTTATCAAATTTTATAGGGTAATTTTATTTTATTTTTAGATGGGGAAAGCCCAAAAGGTAAGATTACAATATACTAGCAGCATCTTGCAGCACCAACGGGCGAAGAGAGATAGGCTTCGTTTGGGAAGAAGGGTTGGATTGGGTTTAGGGTTATTTTAATCACAAAAAGATAAAATAAGTTTTTTAGCCCAATAAGATAAAATATCACATTCAACCCATAATCATTATATTTTTTCTCTCACAAAAAGTCAAAAAAATCAAAAAGTCCTTTCAAACGAGGTTTTTTAGCCCTAGGCTAAAATAGCCAAAAAGCTAAAAAGCCAAAAAACCAACCCACTTCCCAAACGAACCCTAGGAAAATCTTCTATCCAAACTATGGCATCGAGTAATGTATAGCCACAAATCTATGGCGTCAAGTAATGCAAAATAATCCGTCTCATTTATATCTATCTATTTATTAAAAGTTAAAATGCATACTTTTAATATGACTTATAATTACAATAATGTTATAGACACGTCATTTTGATTTTAAATTATTAATATAATTCATGTGTAAATATTATTCACTTATTTTGTTTACAATTTCATGTGTTATAATTATATTGAATGACACATGTAATAATAAAAACAAAGAATAAATCTGGAAATGAAGACCTATTCATCCAAAAAAAATTTGGGTGAGTAGTCATGTAATGGAGATTAATTTATATGATCTATGGTCTATATGTAAAATAAATCTGAACATAAATGATAATTTTTAAATAATTAAATCTGAATTTAGTATTAAAAAAAATAAAAAATGGCCATTCTAAAATTACTATTAATTTATTCACAATATCATCGACTAACAATAACATCAACTAGGTAAGAGATTTCTCCTGTTTGTTTGGCTATATATAAGGGCCGGATATGAGGGGACCAGATATAATATGAGGTGGGTTTACATGTTTTCTTGTTTTCCTATATCCTGTGTTTGGTTACTCCGGATATAGGGAGTCCGGATAGTATAGCCCTCAAAAAGGGATATGCAATATCAACCCCCATGGTATTGTATATCCCTCACCATCGAATATAGGAAGTCTTTCATCTAAAGATAAAAAATAATTACTCTTCTCTTATCTCATCTTATATCTTATCTTAACCAAATATAATATAAGTAACCGCACAGTATATATAATTCATCTCATATCCTCCAACATATTATATTTCATTTTTATCCTTAAGTACAACATATTCTTCTCAAATCTTTAAATCTAATCATGACAATCAAACGGGCTTGAAATCTTTCTTTCTTCCAAGTCTCTCTTTACCACGTGATTATGTGGAGAGATTGATCATCAGATAAAAGAAATAATTTTTTGGAACAATTACCTACATTGGTGTTAGTGTAAATTATTTATAAATTAATAAAAAAATATTATTTATTATTAATATTTATCATCTTTTGGTAAATAGTTTCACTGATTGTCAGTGTAAGGAAAATATCTTTATATCATTTTTAAAAAAATGATTTACCATTAATTTTTATAAAATTAATTTTCACTCACTACATTTTCAAATAAAATATCTTAACTCACTAAAAGTCTTAAATGACACTTTATTGAATCAAAATTTCTCTTTTAAACAATAAAATATTTTTGTTTTAAGTGCCAACCAAACGTCAAAAATAAAAACAAAAATAATTTTTCTGTATAAAACATTTCATTTTGAAACAAGCGCAACTTAAAAGACTTAAAAATGATGGGTTTTTAAAATTTTATTTTTTATTTTTGATAATTACTATAACACCCTCAAAATAAACCCATAAATCATACATTCATGATATCTATAAACTTAAGAGAATAAAGCATATTTCCATTCATCAGAGTATTGATTACAAAAGTATTACATGTTGACAACAAAAGTAAATACCCTACGGGCTTACAACTTTCCAAGCCAACACTTGGTTACAAAAAGGAGAGTACTAACTCAAATACACATTAAGCCCTTGGCTTGAATTTACTTGTAATACCAAAAAGAGAACAAAAAGATCTATCAGCCTCAAGCCTCCCAAGCTACGTCCTTGAAGGTGGCATATCACCTGAACCTGAAAATGATGTCCCATATAGGGTGAGCCAACGCCCACTAGAGATATACTAAACCAGATATGAGCAATAACTAAAACATTAGCATTTGATAAATGGCTAACACTTATAAACCAACTTACAACACAATCCAGTTCCATAACAAATATGTACATGTTTCATTCCACTTTCCTTTACTTAACAAATTCAATTCATAAACATGGCTCAGAACCTGGCCAAACAATTAAATGAGACTACATCCCATATTAAAACACTTCTTTTATTCACAATCCAAATGAGACTACAACTCATGTAAAAAACACTTCCAATACTTCAATTATCTACGTTATGCAAACGCAATTAGAATTTCGGGACTTTCACCCTGGACACTCCGTCCAACTTAATTATCAATGGAGTCTATCTCCTATCTCCTCCCAAACAGGTTTGAGAGTCTATCCCCTATCTCCTCTCAAACCATGGAGTACATCCCATATCTTCTCCCAAACGACATACATATACAATGTATTTAACAAATATCATATACAATGATCAATCAATACACATATTCGATGTATTATTCCAACAGTCATATTAAATGACATATTCCACATGATTAGTTTCAGTTTTCCCTAATCCCCATACAGTGTCTACACCAATCAAGACTATCCTCCACCGATAGCCCAAAGCAGTTATCTCTAAATAGATAATAAATTTATCAAACAGATAAAATCTCAACATTTTCATGGGTGAGTGATTATTTAATCCAATTACACCATTCATTCTCATAATCTCCCAATTTCATGGTTTCCAACTCAATTTCGTATTTTCATACTTTCTCAAATTAATTAAACAAATTAATTAATCATAATAAAATTAGGGCTTTTCCCCATTTTCTCAAATATTTCCCCTAAAGCCAAATCTCGTCATTTAAACACCATAACTTCATTCTAGGGGCCACTCATACACTGGGAACCCCAAAGATCGAAAACACCCCTTTTGTAATTTCAATTTCAAACCCTTGTTTCCCTCAAAAACCCCAAACACCACCATTTATACAAAAATACGTAACATCTATGTCAAAACCCATAGAAAGGAGTAGGTTATCCCTACCTCAAATGAAAAGCCCAAATGGAGAAGATGAAGAAACTCGAAGTGCTCCAAACCCAAAGATTTTCGGATTGAAATGTAGCCCACACCAAGCTCCACACTTTTAACAAAGGAACTAAGGTAGAAGATCACTCAAACTAGATGATTTCTTAGAGAGAAGTTATGTTGTAGTGAGAGAAGCTCTCAAACTAGGTTTTTGGAAAGTTAGAGAGAGAAAGAGAGTGTGAAAAGTGATTTAAAATATCACAATCGGGATCTGATATACGTATAGTCCGCTCGAGCGGAGAATAGGACGCTCGAGCATAAGACACAAAAACTTCACCCGCTCTAGCGCCAAGGCAAAACAACAAAACACCACCCGCTCGAGCGCAAAGGTACCTACTCGAGCATAGAATACACTCCTTTAGTACTTTTACAGACTTTAGACACCCGCTCGAGTATAGAATAGCCGCTCGAGCTCACACCCGCTCGAGCGTGAAGAACTCCGCTCGAGCGTGAAAAACACTTCTGCTGTACTTTTGCAGACGCACAAAATGTTGACAGGGTGCAAACTCCGCTCGAGCGCAAAAGGACCTGCTCGAGCGGATCACCAAAAATCTGGGCAACAAGATTGGGGACTAAAGCTCAACCAACCTGTTACAAACGCGCCCAAGACATTCCTAAACTCATATTCAAAGAATTAAAGGACGGAAATGCAACATATGCAACAACAGACATCCACGGAATCGAGTCCAAAATACAAAACCAATGGAGGGAAAACCCGGATCGCTATTTACCACGAAAAACAAAAACCAAAACTCACCAAACAAAGCATTCGTTTGGCATTGACTTTTTTAATTGAGTTTTTTAGCCTGAGACTTTTTTGTTCGTTTGGTATTCTTGATTGGCTTTTTTGGCTTTTTGGCTTTGGAATGGTGGATTTTTTTTTGTCTTTTTGTGATTTTGGACTTTTTGTGATTTTTTGACCTTTTTTTTGGTCCTTTTGTGATTTTTTTGCCCAACTCAAAAACCAAACAACCCTAAATAAAGTATGAAAGAAACATTATGATGCAAATGATATAGACATATATATATTTATAGATATGTATATGTTCTGTGAAAGTCTAACCAATAACAATGGCAGTGAGGATGGTAGCATCAATCCCTTGGGTAACTTGTTCAGCAGTTGAGGCTGATCCAAACCCACTCGGCCCTACTATTCCTGTCATCAATGAGAAGATACCCATTTCCTCTATAATTCACAAATTGTGTGTGTGTGTGTGTGTGTGTGAGAGAGAGAGAGAGAGAGAGAGAGAGAGAGAGAGAGATGAAATAAAATTAAGTTGTAGTGAAAAGGGAAAAAAAAGCAGAGAAGTGGGGGGGATTTGAAGGAATGGGGGAAGAGTAATGATAGAGATCCTAAACTTTTAATTAATTATCTTATATGAGTATGAGACTTATATTGTGTCGGTTCTACACCCATATGAGACCTTTGATAAATTTTGGGAGAATTTTGAGATTTCTACCATTTTCATGGGGAAATTCAGTAGGAGCTTTGTGGGTAATAAATAGGTTCCAAGATGATTATTTAGTACTTAGGCCTCGTTTGAAAATAAGTTTTTTTAGCAATTTTTTAGTTTTTTGGTTAAAATATGATGTAAAAAAAATTAGTATGTTTGGGATGACTTTTTGATTTTTTACGAAAAGATGTGCGAAAAGTAGATAATTTTTTTTTTTTTACTTTTTTTATATAAGTTGTTGATTTTTTAATTTTTTTAATGACTTTTTAACTTTTAAATTAAAAAGTAATGTTGTCAAAACATGTTCTCAAACGAGACCTTAATGCTAATGCTTACGTGGTCGGTGGATTCCCTCTAAATTATCCTCCACCGAACTCTTAACCATTTGGCTTCGTTTGGGAAGCCAAAAGCTAGACTTTTTTGGCTATTTTAGTCATAAAAAACAAAATAGGCTTTTTAGCCCAATAAGACAAAACATCACATCCAATTCATAATCATTACATTCTTTTTCTCACAAAAAGCCAAAAAAACCAAAAAAAGCTAAAAGCCCTTCCCAAACGAGGCTTTTTAGCCCCAGGCTAAAATAGCCAAAAAAGCCAACCCACTTCCCAAACAAAGGCTTATTCTATTTCTCTAATTTTTGATGGTTTTTTTTTCACAGTAAAAAATATGTAATAAAACCATAGTGTCATCGGTTAAAAACAAGTTATAAAAGAGATTAAGTAAACGATTTTTATCTCTAATGTTGTGATTCTTATCGCAAATCAAAATTGTTGCTCATTGAATACTGATATTTCCATGTGATATCACTGTTATATTCAGGATTATTTTAAAAATTAGCTTTTTTAGTAATTTTTTTTTTATAAAAAGACGTGTATAAAAATAGAATAAATAATTATTTTTTTATAATAATTTTTTAATTTTTAACTATAGCGATCCCGGTTTTCCTCTCATTGTTTATTATTTTCTGGACTCGGTTCCGTGGATGGTTGTTGTTGTTTGTGTTGTATTTCCGTCATTTAACTCTTTGAATTTGAGTTTAGAATTGTCTTGGGCGTGTTTCGAACAGGTTGGTTGAGCTTTTGTCCCAACTCTTGTTGCTCAGATATTTAGTGATCTGCTCGAGCAGGTCTCCTTGCGCTCGAGCGGAGTTTGCATACCTTCAGTAGTTTGTCCGTCTGCAAAAAATACTACAAATGTGTTTTTCATGCTCGAGCGGATTTCCTTATGCTCAAGCAGGTCGCGCTCGAGCGGGTATCCTTGCATTCGAGCGGGTGTCCGATGTCTGTGATAATACTGGAAGAGTGTAATCTACGCTCAAGCAGGTGTTCCTTTGCGCTCGAGCGGGTGGAGTTTTGTAGTTATGTCTTGGCGCTCGAGCGGGTATACTTGAGCTCGAGCGGGTCTAGTTTTTGTGTTTGATGCTCGAGCGTCCTTTTCTCCGCTCGAGCGGGTCATACATATATTAGATTTGGACTGCGTTATTTCAGATCACTTTTCACTCTCACTCACTCTCTCTCTCTCTCTCTCTCTTACTTTTCAAAAACCTATTATGAGAGCTTCTCTCCCTACATTTCACCTTCTCTCTAGGGTTTGATCTAGTTTGAGTGATCTCCCACCCTAGTGTCCTTATAAAAAGCGTGGAGCTTTGCTTGATCTTCATTTGGATCCGAAAATCATTGAGTTTGGAGCACATTCGAGTTTCTCATTTTCTCCATTGGGTCTCATCTTTTGAGGTAGGGATTCTCCTTGTCCTTTTTTAATACTCTGTCTATAGATAGATATGTGATAGCTTTGTATTGCATGAGAATCATAGCCTTGTTGGATTTGTTTGAAAATCATGAGAGGGAACCTAGGGTTGGTTGTTTGAGAATGGGTTTATTATCATTGTTTGTTGTTTGGGTAAAAATTGGAGAGTAATCTAGCATGTTATTGTTGAAAGAAGAGAAAATCCTAAATTATATTTTGATTTGATTTGATAAATTAAAATGGAATATGGTTGAGCAATGTTTGTGATTTACCATTGTTAATGTGGGTTGTGTAAAAGTGTTAACGGTTAAGGGTTTAACTATGGCAATGGGATTATTTTGAAATGAATGTAGTGGACTAATATGAGTTATGACTTTATTATCCATGGAATTGGTTTGTGAAAATGAAAAGAATGAAATTGGTTTTGTGTATCGGGAAAAGTGTTTTGGAATAAATGGCGGAATATCTTGGCTTGGAAAATTATGAAAGTTGATCTTGAAATGGAAAGTGAAATGTTAACTCTATGTGAGTCACGGAAAATAGATATGAGAATTGAACTATTGTATCATGAGTGTTGAATACACACATTTGGGGTTTTTATCTTTAATTATCGTATCAGTGTCATTGTTGGGTTTAAGATTGTTTGAGAGTTGAGTCTCTTTTAATAGATATACTAAATACATGCATCTAGAGGTTTTGTCCTTGGTCATCGGTGGAGGATGACATTGTTGTGTTGAATCGTTGTGTATGCATTACACTTGTATTGGTTGAACATTGTTGAATAGTTTATGTGTATGTATTACACTGGTTGGTTGTGCTTTATTATATTGAGATGGTTGGTGTTATATACCGCGCTTAGAATGAGGGGTACCATTACCTTCCAGCTAGCTCCTGGAGAATGTAGACGAGGTAGCATTACCTTCCAGCTTGTGTCTGGAGAATGTGGCTAGTCATTTGATCGTAAGGTGTATCCTTAACTTACCGTGCTTATGGCAGGTAGAGTAGAGCTTTTATCATCATTGTCTCAATGTATCTGAGTTCGTGTTAAGTTACGATGGTTACGGTTTTGAAAGGCCAAGTTGCCTTATTTGTTGATTATATACATGTTGACGATTTCTTATTTCCCTTTTTACTAAAGACATGCATGTATAGATGTGAATATGTTTTGAAAAAGGGAATGTAACGCCCTCAAAATAATACATAAAACCCATCACTTTAGACATGCATTGATATAAGAGAAATCAACTATTTCTATTCAGCAGAGTAGTTCTTACAACAGTATTACATGTTAACAACAAAAGCAAATGCCCTACGGGCTTACAGCTTTCCAAGTTAACACTTGGTTGCACAAAAGAAGAGTACTAACTCTATACAAAAGAAGCTCTTGGCTTGATATACATGTAATACAAACAAAATAAACAAAAGAGTCTTCAACTCTCATCATCATCCAAGCTATGACCTTGGAGGTGGCATGCTACCTGTACCTGAAAATAATGTCCCATATAGGGTGAGCCAACGCCCAGTAGAGATATGCTAAACACAGTATGAGCAGTAACTAAGACATTAGCAATTGATAAATGTTTAATTCCCATAAATCAATTCATAACCCATTTTCCATTACATGACCACTATGTCCATGTTCTATTTCATTTTCCATTTCTTATCAAGTTCACAATTCACAACAACGGCTCAGCACCTGGCCAACAACTCATATGAGACAGTGACTCATATTAAACGTTTCCCATTTTACATTAGGTAAGCATACAAGCTATATCAGTACTTCGATAGTTAAGCATATAAGCTATATCAACATTTCAACAGATAAACATACAAGCTGTATCCACACTTCAATAGATAAGCATATGAGCTATATCAACACTTCCATAGATAAGCATAAGAGCTGTATCAACACATCAGCTGACAAGCATATGAGCTGTATCAGCGGAGTCCATCCCCTATCTTCTCCCAAACAACATTCGGTTTAAAGGTCCATCACCTATCTTCCCCTAAACCGTGGAGTACATCCCCTATCTCCTCCCACACACACACAAGGTATATACACATAGGTCATATACACAATCAATCAATACATAACGTTAATGTATTCTATCAACCGTCATACTCTATGACACATCCAATTGATTAGTTTTAGTTTGCCTAATCATCATGCATTGTCTACAACAATCACAACTACCCTCCATCGGTAGCCCAAAGCAATTATTTCTAAACTGATAATAAAAGCTCCAACAGATAAAATATCAATGTTTTCAAAAGTGAGTGATTAATAAATCCAACTCCACCATTCTATCATATAATGAGCCAATTTCATTACTTCCAACTCAATTCCATATAACCACAATTTTCCCAAATTAATTATACCAATTAATTTGTACAACAAATTAGGGTTTTCTACCCCATTTCCCAATATTGACCCAATGGTCTATACATCAACAACCAACAACAATAACATTATTTTGAAACCCAAAATACACATTTTTAGAATCAAAATAACAAAACCCCTTTTCAACCTTTTTAAACCCTAACTCCCAAAATCAACCATTTAACAAAATGCCCAAAAATCTATGTCAAAACCCATAGTAGTGAGTAGGAATCCCTACCTCAAATTCGGAGCTCGAATAGAGGAGTTGAAGAAAACCAAAATGCTCCAAACACCAAGATCCACGGATCAAAATGAAGCCCTCGACGATCAATACAACTTTTACAAAGACCGAAGGAAAGGAAAGCACTCTAACTAGATCAAACCCTAGAGAGAAGGGAGTTTCTAGAGAGAGGCTCTCAAAAATTTTTGGGAAAGTAAGAGAGAGAGAGAATGTAAAAAGTGATTTCAAAATGCCCAGCTGCCAACTGATATACGACATTCCCGCTCGAGCGGAGAACACAACGCTCGAGCGTCAAGAACAAAAGACTAGGTCCGCTCGAGCGCAAGAAAGCCCACTCGAGCGCCAAGACACAGGAATAAAGTACATCCGCTCGAGCGCGAAAACTAGTCCGCTCGAGCGTAGATTTCCCCCTCCCAGAACTTACACCAAAAAAGTACTACCCGCTCGAGCGTAGAAAACACACCTGCAGAAGTTTTGCAGGTACACGAAATACTGGGAGTGTGTAAACCCTGCTCAAGCGCAAGAAGGCCCGCTCGAGCGGACAACCAAAAACCAAACTCCGCTTGAGCGTAGAATAACCCGCTCGAGCATAACACCAAAAACCTGGGCAACTAGATTTGAGACTTAGGCTCAACCAACCTGTAACACACCTGCCCAAAACATTCCAAAACCCAAACACAAAGTGTAAAGGATGTAAACAAGATAATTACCACTATCAACTTCATGGAACCGAGTCCGGAATACAACTGAACAGTAAAGGGACAACCGGGATCGCTATAGGGAAGTTGGTTGTAAGAACGGAAAATGAGGGAAAGTAATACGCTTGGTGAAAATGTTTTCTAGAATTGTTATTGAAATGAAAGTTTGGGAAAGAGGGGTAATGAAAAGAAAAGAAAAGTGAATCGGTTTCAGTGTTGAATGAAATAGCTGATTTTGAGAAAAGTTCATACATATGTATATTTTGTATAAACTGTCACATTACTATTCTAGTATGAGATCGAGCATTCATGATCATTGTTATCTGTAACTTGTTATTGTTGAGGAGCATGTTGAGATCCCTACTGGACTATATGTTCATCCCACGTTGTTGAATCTTTTTCAGGTGTTAATCCGGATGTGCTACAAGATTTTGGATCTTTATATTTGTCGGCCATAGGGCCTCTTTTGTGTTGGCGGAATGCCATTGATGTAAAAGGGTTAAACCCTTTCTTTCGTCTTTAATGATGTAAGCCTACGGGCAGTATATTTAGCATGCTCATGTTGTATTTAATTTGCATTCGGATGAGAGAATTGTTAGTTAATTCTACTAGACGAACATTTGAGTTTATTTCTGCATATTATCTCTGAACTTGAATTAAAATAATGAATTCGATAATGATTTCGAGTAATAAAAAGTAGGGCGTGACAACTTGGTATCAGAGCGAGCCGGGTTTGAATACTTTGGGCTCATGGGAAGTGGTTTTTACCACAGTGGGTTTGCTACGTGTGGTGAGAGCATTGCATATAGTTAACATGAATGTTAGGACTTGTATGTTGCATTTATGTGAGCATTGGTTTAAGTTCCTGGATAGTACTCGTAGTCGGTGAACTTGCTTTGAGGTCCTCCTGGAAACACGCTTGATCAACGTGGTTTCTGATAGGAATTCCTTGAGAGTTCTGGGATGAGTAGCTATCTTTGTGGACTTGATTCGATTATGTGCTTAAATGTTTAGATGTTTATACACAATAGAAATGTATGTTATAAGGTAGTAAGTGTGTGCCTTGGAGAAGGTTGTTGTGTTGTGCACTAAGCGTGGTTTTTTTTTGGGTTTTATAGGATGTCTACACGAGGAAGTAGAGGGCGGATGAGTAGTAGGAGTGTCGGTAGAGGCACAGCAGTTCCTTTAGCACCCGCTGTTGCAGCATCGGCTGTCGGCAAGAACGTTGCGCGCGAGATTGTGAGAGCAGTGCCGGACATTCTAGCTCGCACTGAGGGTGACAGTGGGCATAGCCTCATGCTTACTAAGGAGTTTTTTCGCTCAGGTCCACCAGAGTTTGTGGTGGAGGCCAAACCGTTGGAAGCAGAGAGTTGGTTAGAGCAAGTTACCAAGACTCTTGATATGCTCAGAGTCGAGGATGAAGAGTTGAGTTTTTTTTTATGGTCCGCTCGAGCGGGTATTCTTGCGCTCGAGTGGGGTTTACACTCTTCCAGTATTTTGTATCCCTGCAAAACTTCTGCAGGTGTGTTTTCTACACTCGAGCAGGTTTCCTGCGCTCGAGCGGGTCGCGCTCGAGCGGGTAGTACTTTTTAGGTGTAAGTTCTGGGAGGGGGAAATCTACCTCGAGCGGACTGGTTTTCGCGCTCGAGCGGATGTACTTTATTCCTGTGTCTTGGCGCTCGAGCGGGATTTCTTGCGCTCGAGTCGGACCTAGTCTTTTGTTCTTGACGCTCGAGCGTTGTGTTCTCCGCTCGAGCGGGAATGTCGCATATCAGTTGGCAGCTGGGCATTTTGAAATCACTTTTTACATTCTCTCTCTCTCTCTCTTACTTTCCCAAAAACTTTTTTGAGAGCCTCTCTCTCTAGAAACTCCCTTCTCTCTAGGGTTTGATCTAGTTAGAGTGTTTTCCAACCTTTGGTCTTTACAAAAAGTTGTTGATCGTCGGGGCTATCTTGTGATCCAAGAATCTCGGGATTTGGAGCATCTTCATTTTCGTCATCTTCTTCGTTGGGTTTCATCTTTTGAGGTAGGGATTCCTACTCACTCTTATGGGTTGTAACCTAGATTATTGAGCATTTGGTTAAATGGTTTGATTTTGGGATCTAGGGTTTCGAAATGTGTAATGGGGTTTTTTGTCATTTTGGTTCTTAAATATGTATTTTGGGCTTCAAAATGGTGTTATTGTTGTTGGTTGTTGATGTTATGGACCATTGGGGTTCATTGTTGGAAATAGGGGTAGAAAACCCTAATTGTTGTACTAAATTAATTGATATAATTAATTTGGGAAAAATGTGTTATTTGGAATTGAGATGGAAGATAATGAAATTGGCTCATTATATGTAAAATGGTGGAGTTGGATTTATTAATCACTCACTTTTGAAAACATTGATATTTATCTGTTGGAGCTTTTATTATCAGTTTAGAAATAATTGCTTTGGGCTACCGTGGAGGGTAGTTTTGATTGTTGTAGACAATGCATGATGATTAGGCAAACTAAAACTAATCAATTGGATATGTCATAGAGTATGACGGTTGATAGAATACATTAACGTTATGTATTGATTGATTGTGTATATGACCTATGTGTATATACCGTGTGTGTGTGGGAGGAGATAGGGGATGTACTCCACGGTTTAGGGGAAGATAGGTGGATGGACCTTTAAACCGATGTTGTTTGGGAGAGAGATAGGGGATGGACTCCGACTGATACAGCTCATATGCTTGTCAGCTGTTTGATAAGCTTATGTTATCAGGAATTGATATAGCTCATATGCTTATCTAGTTGAAATGTGGATACAGCTTGTATGCTTATCTGTTGAAAGATAGTTAAGAACTATCGAAACTAGTATAGCTTGTATCTTCATGTAAAACGGGAAGCGTTTAATATGAGTCACTGTCTCATATGAGTGTTGGCCAGGTTCTGAGCCGTTGTATGTGAATTGTGAATTGATAGAGAAATGGAAAATGAAATAGAAATGACATGTGGTCATGTAATGGAAAATGAGTTATGAATTGATTTAGGGAATACGAACATTTATCAATTGCTAATGTCTTAGTTACTGCTCATACTGTGTTTAGCATATCTCTACTGGGCGTTGGCTCACCCTATATGGGACATTATTTTCAGGTACAGGTAGCATGCCACCTCCAAGGTCATAGCTTGGATGATGATGAGAGTTGAAGACTCTTTTGTTATTTTGTTTGTATTACATGTACATCAAGCCAAGGAGCTTACTTTGTATAGAGTTAGTACTCTTCTTTTGTGCAACCAAGTGTTAACTTGGAAAGCTGTAAGCCCGTATGGGCACTTGCTTTTGTTGTTAACATGTAATACTTTGTAAGAGTTACTCTGTGAATAGAAAAGTTGATTTCTCTTATATCAATGCATGTCTAAAGTGATGGGTTTTATGTATTATTTTGAGGGCGTTACAACTTGGTATCAGAGCGTACCGGGTTCGAATACTTTGGGTACGTGGGAAGTGATTAGTATCACAATGGGTTTGTCTCGCTTATTAGAGATTTAGATGTAATGTTATATGCTTATGTGATAACATGCTTATGTGATTATATGGGTATGGGATTTGATTTCTGGGATATCGATTGGACCTTGGGTTTCTGTGAGTCTTGTTGGAAAAGCACTTGATCAATGCTGTTTCTAACCGGAACTCTAGTAACGCCTTGGGACTGTCATTATCCGGGAATGAAATTCGTAAGTGCTTATGTGTTTATGTGCTTACGTGGAGTGAATTACAGTTGTCCATGCATTAGGACGCGGTGTTTAGTTTCGGCACATTTATGAATGTGCTAACGTCTTTGTTACCTTTAATAGGATGTCAGGACGAGGTGGTAGGCGTGGTAGGCCTAGGAGGCAGGAGGTGCCTTTACCGGATGACGTTCCGGCAATGCAGGAGGGAGTTGGTCAGGCCAATGTGGCCGAGCCAGTGGGTCAGCAGGCTATGGGTGCCTTGGCCCGAGAGATAGCGGGAGCTTTGGGTATTCTCAGAGCTGAGCATCAGGTTGCAGAGGCAGGACCTTCTTTCTTGAAGAGGGAATTTTTCCGGTCTAACCCGGACGAATTTGTTGGAGATCCGAAAGAGCCACTTAAGGCTGACGAGTGGTTGGAACAGATGGAGAAGTTCGAGATGCTTGGCATCGAGGACGGGGGTTTAAAGGTGACCTTGGCATCCTTCCAATTGAAGGGAGATGCGGGTCAATGGTGGAAGTACGAGAAGGGCCGTGTTGGTGGTGTATGGGGGGCTTTTGTAGATGCCTTCCAGGAGAAGTTCTTATCTTCAGCTGCTAGGGAGAAGCTGAGGGAACAGTTTTGCCAGCTTAAACAGCAGGGTTTGTCAGTGGCCGAGTTTGAGGCTACTTTTACAGTCTGTCCAGGTTTGCACCTGAACTTGTGGCGTCCGAGGAACGCCGTTGCTTTGAGTTTGAGCGGAAGTTGAGGCGTGGACTCAAGTTGAGGGTTGGAGGGTCTTTTATCCGAGAGTATAGACGTTTGGTGGATGCTGCAGCTCATATGGAGCTTATGATGCAGGAGGAGGATGATGAGAAGCATAGAGGCTCCAAGAGGAGCCAAGATGGCCAGAGTGATGGCAGGAGACAGAGGGGTTTTAACCCTCAGCAGTCTCAGGGTGGTTTGGCTAGATCGACCTTTCCAGTGCCGAGTGCAGGCTCCGGGAGAGGTAATCAGGGAGGCTTGACTTGTTTTACATGTGGCCAGCTGGGTCACAAGTCTTCGGTTTGCCCGCAGAAGGGAGGGGGTCAGCGAGCTGCTTCTTCTTCAGCTAGACCTCAGGGCCAGAGTCAGGGCAGGGGCCAGCCTTTGTCTTGTTATCAGTGTGGTCAGCCTGGGCACCTGAAGAGGTTTTGCCCGCAGTTGAGTGCCACTTCGAGGGCGTCTGGTTCTAGGCAGACGCAGAGTTATCAGCCAGCTCAGTCTGTGCAGGCCTCGAGGGCCAATCCGGGAGCTTCGTCATCCCAGTCTGTGCAGCAGTCTTTTGCTCCTAGAGGCGAGCAGGTGGATCAGGGGCCTACAGGGCGCGTGTATGCTGTTACCGCGCAGGACCTGGTACCGGTTCCGTCTGTTGTGAGAGGTACCTTTCTGTTTTGCAACTCGGTTGCTAGTGTATTGATTGATACGGGTGCATCTCATTCTTTTGTGTCTGCTGCATTTGCATCTGTATTGGAGTTGGAGTTGGCACTATTAGCATCTCCTATATGTGTTGTATCGCCTATCGGGGGTGAATTGATTTTGAAACACGGATGTAGAGGTTGTGATATAGAGGTCGCCGACCATAGGCTTCCTTTTCCCTTTGTTGTTATGCCCATGAAGGGTTTTGATGTTATTTTGGGTATGGACTGGCTATCGTCATACCGGGCAGTTATTGATTGCTACCGCCAGAGGGTCACTTGTTGTACGTGAGCGGGGAGTGTTTCCATTTCTTGGGGGACCGGTTGGTAGTGTTTGCCACCGGGGTATGATCCGCGAGGGCGGAGTGAGCTTAGTGGTCTACTTGCTAGCTTTATGAGTGGTGAGTGTGATGAGACCCAAATTGTGTTGCCGAGGGTGGTTTGTGAGTATTCGGATGTTTTTCCGAGGATCTCGTTGGTTTGCCACCTCACCGTGAGATAGAGTTCTCCATTGATTTAGTGCCCGGCACGACGCCGATTTCTATGGCACCTTATCGTTTTGCCCCAGCCGAGTTGAGTGAGTTGAAGATTCAGCTCCAGGAGTTGCTGGATAAGGGCTTTGTTTGCCCTAGTGTT